>JANDKJ010000681.1:0-23439 GCA_028551335.1 Armillaria sp. CMW 4456 | reverse complement strand
TCCTAAACCTCCCCTCGTCTGTTGGTATGGCTAATACCATGTCCTCGGCCAGTTTACTCTTTAGTTCCTCAAATGCCTGTTGCTGCACTGCCCCCCATACCCATGGCTCCTTCCCTGTTAGCTTCGTCATTGGTCATACTATTTTGCTGTAGTCGCAAATGAATCGCCAGTAGAAGTTGGTGAATTCAAGGAATGACTGTAGTTCCTTCTTCTTGGTGGGTATGGGCCATTCTGTAATCCCCTTAGTTTTGATGGCATCCATCCGGATCGCTCCTTCGCTAATGATCACCCCTAAATATTCCATTTTGAGCATCTCAAATTTGCACTTCTCTGCCTTGAGGTATAAGTGATGTTTTCATAACTTCTTTAGTACTTCCTGCACAAGTCGTCGGTGTTCTGCTCAGCTCTGGGACATGATGAGGATGTCATCAAGATAGATAGTCACCTTCCCAGTTGCTATCATCTCATGGAAGATGTCATTCATCATCCATTGGAAGGTGGTGGGCGAGTTCGTTAGCCTGAAAAACATTACAGTTGGCTCGAAGAGCCCATGGTTGGTGCGAAAGGCTGCCTTCCACTTGTCACCTTCCTTTATGTGCACATTGTTGTATCCCTATCGAACATCCAACTTGGTGAAGTAACAGGACCCCTTCAGCTTGTCCATCAGCTCAGAGATGAGCAGGAGCAGGTAGCGATTCTTGATCATCATCTCATTGAGCTTCCGATAATCCTGCACCGGTCAGAGCTTCCCATCTTTCTTCTTGACGAAGAAAAAAGGGGATGCCATGGGCAACTTGCTGGCTCAAATTCTGCTGGTGGCCAGGTTTTCATCGAGAAAGCGGTCCAGCTCTTCTTGTTCTCGCAGGCTAAGGGGGTATACCTTGCAGTCGAAGGTGGCCTTTGCATTCAGGATCAGCTCAATTGCATGATCCCAAGGTTTGCACACAGGTAGCTCGTTGAAATTCTCCTTAGCAAATAGGTCTTTGAAATCTCGACACCATTCAAGGACCATCTCTTTGATGGTCCACTCAGGTTGGGTTGCATAGTTTGAGGTGGCAAGGTCGTTTGCAATGTGCGCTTGTAACCTTATTTCCTCAGTCATGTCAATGGCGAGGATTGTATCTCCTTCAAGTTCTTCATCCCACCTATCCGTTTCATCGGCATCGGGAGGGGTAAGAGGGTTTTGCCGACACTGGCAGCAGGCAAAAGTGATCTTGCCCATGCTCCAGTTGACAAAGGGATTGTGTTGGACGAGCCAGTTGTGGCCCAGGAAGACATCCTTATCTCCTAGGTCAGTGACCGCAAGGTCTATCCGTTCGTTGTGATCGCCAATTCGGAGGCATACTTCAATGAAAGCATTAATCTCGCCGGCCTGGTTTCTTGTCCTGTCAGCATTAAATACAGGTATAGGGTGAGCCATAGCTTGAGTGGTGAGATTATGTTTCTCAACAAAGGCTCTGTCGGAAATCTCATTTCAGGATTATAATCCGAAATCGCTAATAAGGGGCTTATAATGAACTCATAATGTACAGTCCGAGATTATAATCACCAGATAAGATCCTTTCTTGCCTTATAAGGATTCCGCCCGGTTATAATGTGAGCCGGTCAATGATGATCTATTTTGAGAATACCCAGGGTTTGATCGGATTTCGGAACCGGAGCTGCAAGACTACATTACTCCATGATCTTGAGTGATCCATTGATCACATCCATCTTTCCTCCCATCACACACACTCTCAAGTTATCAGATGTCATCCAGCAGTGCACAGACTACTTCTACCCACAAGGAATGCCCATACTGTGGTAACTCCTTCCATATTTATGGTATAGGAAACCATAAAAAGGTTTGTAAGAAGAAAATGGAGCAGGAGTCAACAGATTTGCAGTTTCATGATGACTGGAGTAAACTGCAGCAAGGTGTGTAACTAGTATTCTCTGAATAGATGTATTTCTGATGTTCTATTGTACTTTTCAATGCTATAGATAGTCACTTCACAGACATTGATATTCAGCAAAATTTAACAAACACAATTCAGAAATGTGGGTGTTAAATTTCCTTAATCCATCTATTTTCTAAAACCTTAATCTATTGTATTAGCTCAATGCTTCATTCCTACTGATGATGCTCATGTTTCTGTACCACCATCTATTAATTCTGAACCAGGTATGTAATATATTTTTGCTATTAAACACATTAATTTTTCTGAAATTATGCTTTTCTTAGATGATGTCAATACTGAGGAAGTCTCTAATGCTAGAAAACTGGTCTTTGATGATGCCAACATAAACAACAAGACTGTTGTCATCGAATATCACCCATTCGCTAATTGTGAAACTCGTGTTTTATCTCTGAACGAGTTTCTTAATAGCAGTAGGGTTGTGCAAAGCTTTGCATCTAACAGACATCCATGGTATCCTTTTCCATCTGAACTTGACTTTGAACTGGCAGAATTTATGCTGAAAACGGGTCTAAATCATCAGGAGCATAATAGATTTTTCTATCTTATGGATCGGTGTGGAGATGGAAAATCAACGTCATATTCTATTAAGAATGACCGAGATCTTACAGAGGTTTGGGAACAGGCTGACCATTTATTAACAAATGTGAGCTTATAAACTTATTTTAATATATTTTAATATTGAACTTAATACTTTATAGTTTAAGAAGGACACAATGACTCTATCATATGATGGTGAAGATAGAGTCTATGAGGTTCACTACCATCCATTGTGGGATTGGACTCTCAATCTTCTTAATGATCCTGAGCTTGCACCATATTTTATTTGGGATGCTGTGCATTTATTTCAAGAGGATCAAGAGACTGGCACTAGAGTACGGATTTTTGATGAGCCATGGACTGGAAATACTTGGTGGGAAATTCAAGTGAGTACTTAGATAAATTTAAAACATTATCTGCTATAGATTTAAAACAGAACACACTTCCACCAGGTGGCAAGCCTCTTGCATATATTTTATATGCAGATAAGACTCGGTTATCCTCATTTGGTACTGCCAAAGGATATCCAGTTATGGCACGTTGTGGAAATCTTCCCTCTGCTATAAGAAATAGTAGAAATTTTGGTGGAGGCTTTATTGTTGGATGGCTTCCTATTGTGAGTATTTATACAATGTTACAAGATAAATTTTATATTATCAATATTAGGTTGAAGAAGATGAACGATATAAAGGCAAACCATCATGGATTAATTTCAAACGAGTTGTTTGGCACAAGTCCTTTCAAAGAATTCTTGATTCTATTGTCCAGTACTCAAAAACTGGTTTTGCATTCAAAATTCCAAATTCAGAAGAAATTGTTATTCTATATCCATTGGTTCTTATTCTTTCTGCAGACTATGAGGAACAGTAAGCATGATTTTGGGTATTTTTGATATTGTATTAACTCTATACTTCAAGTTGCATGATGACATTGATTCGTGGCAACAATTGTAACAGTCCCTGTCCTGTTTGCCTAGTACCAAAGGAAAATCTTCTTGATCTATCAACAAGACATTCCCTACGTACTACAGAGGGGATGCAAAATGTCTTGCACCAGGCTCAGCTACTCAGAGCTGATTCACAGATGAAAGCAGAGGAGGAATTACAGGCATATGGTTTACGAGATGTGCCTGTATAATTTTTTCTCTTATAATTATGATTTATAGCTAATGATATTTTTAGAATGTATTCTGGAATATAAGCAGATCTGATCCCTACCATGCAATATCCTGGGATAGATTGCATGCATTTCACACTGGACTATTTAATCACCTTTTTGGTCGGCTCATTGAGCATATAAAAGAATTTTATGGTCGAGATGCTAATATTATTGTTGATGATTTGTATGACTTGAAAATATTATTTTTAGGATTGATATACTGATTTTACTTATATTCTAGAATAAAAGAATTTCCCCGATGGAGAGATCTCACTCACTTTAACTCAGTTATGTCATTTGACTTTGCAGATGGAAAAAAATATGAGCATTTATCCAAAGTGAGACTTTGTGTTCTTAAACAGATAATCTTTATACTTATTAAACTGCCAATTTAGCAAATTCTTTTTATTACACATTCTGTTTTAACAAAAGAGGCAGATCCTGAGGGATATCTGCTTCTTCAGTGTATCCGAAGTCATTTAGAGGTGGACATGTATGCAGCAATGGATGTCCATACTGAAGAGACTATTGCAACTGGACAGGATGTGATGCAAAGATTTGATGAAAAAATCAATGTACGTTATCTATTTAAGATTTGATATAGGTTATCAAAAATAAGTCAGTTCAGAAATCTCTTAAATATGATTCTGATAGTCTTATTGACTTATAATCATTATTTCTATTTAAAATTTTCTCTTTTATAATTCAATGCTAATAATCAATTTAGAAATACTCTAATGCAACAGCAAACAGTGGGTATAAAGTCCCAAAATCATGGAACTTCATCAAAATGCATACTCAACAGCATTTATTTGATGACATTATGGCAAAAGGTGTAACAAAAAACTATAATACAAAAATGAGTGAGAGCATGCATGGTCCACTCAAAGAAATATATCAAACACAAACAAACTTTAAAAACACTGCAGAACAGGTGTGTAAAAGTATTTTAAGGATACAAGTCAAACTTACTATGTTATTAGATTCTAAAAGCAACTCATCGGAATAACATTGCTACACACATTCATCAAAGAATTGAAGCATTTAAAGAAGATCAGGAGCAGCAGAACAAAGGTTCTGACAGTGATGATAATATACATGAGGAGACACCCATAATCAATCACACCATCAATAAAGCAAGCCTTCATAGCCTTTGTAACAAACCAGAAGATCCTCACACATTTGCTCAACTTGAAGAAGCTTTTCATGATGATCCAGCATATACCTCATTTTATACACATCTTGGATATTTTATGACTGGATTCTTAAATCCACAAAAGGAAGGACTTATTTCAGAAGATGAATGGATTCACTTTCTTCCAGAAGATAAGGTCAGTTTTGATTTTAATATTTATATTGGCATGTTTAAATGTAGTTCCTATTAGCTCAAAGTGTACCAAACACTCACTATTAATTATCAATCCTGTATAAGCTACAAACAGGAAAGAGATTTGCTGTGGTGCAGTCCTAGCTTTTATAATCACCCCCGATATGATGGTGTCATTGTCAATACAAGAGATGGACAATATATTGCAGAGCTTATTCAACTCTTTGAATGTGAATATAAAGGAGATCATTACCCTCTAGCATTGGTACATCCTTTTGATCTTCCAATTAATGATGGAAGAACATGTTGGAAATTACAAAGAGATAGAGATCTTGGTTTCTATCGTGTTCGAGCACGTCCACGACTTCATTCAGCCTTTATATCTATCAATGCTATCATACGTGGTGCACTTCTTGTTAAGGATCCAGACTCAGATCTTGAATATGGGCAAGACTATTTCATAGTGGACATTATTGATACAGACATGTATCTGCGACTCAAAGGATTACAAAATCTTCTTCGAAACTATAACATTCCAGATAAACAAAATCCTTGATTGTAAGAAATGATATTGTATAGCAATTTACATAGCATTCTTAGGTGCACACCATTATTTTCACAAGTCTTGACTCTTAGTAGAACAAATATGCTGCACAACTGATGGTGAAAAGGTACTGTGAATGACAATCACTATTTACAAACTAGTACAATCCATGCAAACAATAATGTGAGGTAAGTCTCATCATGTACCATCCAAAGTGATGCGATAACAGTTGGATCACCTGCTCAGTTTGCAGAAGGAAAATGGGTGGGTTTGAAATCTTGTGAGGATTCAGTATGGGTTACTCATGGTACGAAGTTCATATAAGTAAAATCTAACAACCGCAGAGAAATATACTTACTTGATGGGTGGTAGTCATAGCTGTTGGGATCGTGAGGACGGGAATACCACTAAGAACATAAGTATAGAAGCCACTCACCCCTAGATGATATTCGGATCGTCGCCATATGTTGTCGCATCCTCGAAACTGTAACTAGTAGGGTCGTCCATGATTGCCGTGAATGCAGCATTCGAGTCCCATATCCAATTTAAAGTTGTGACCTGCATCAATTTTAGCACAGGCCAAGACAGATGTGAAGGTCTTGCGTACATCGTTATAGGTCCCGATTGCCCCCAAGGTAGTAGCTATTCCTAATAGCATTGATCCCAATCCAAACCGAAGATAATGTATCCGTGCTTGATCCGTGCTGTTCCACAGTGTCGTCGACGGTTGCTAGCGTAGCTACTCAGGAACTCATTGACCTGGTCCGTCAGTGAGAGGATTCAGACAGTGGGCTCGTAGGGCGTCACTGTGAGCAGAGGCTTTGATTGCCCCTACAAAACCATCTTTCCGGACGCTTTGATGAGCTCTTGTACGAGAGGCATAGCTCCACCATACAGAAACAAAAATGGTAGCACCTGTCATTAAGCAGTCAAATGCAGAGGGGTGTGAGCATCACGAAATCCATACCTCCATAGGCCAAGTTGGATGTCCACGTATTGTCCACCGTCATGACGTAGTCGATCCAGTTTTGTCGACGGTCTCCAGCGGCTGTTCAGCCTGGTTACAGAGGATTGCCGAGCGCATTCCCACAGCTGGCAGGGTATTATTATTGGTTACAAAGCCAGTTTTTGTGTATGAGTCACCGCTAGAATACCGGATAGGCAAATGAAAACACTGATTTTGGAGCGACACTCACAAGCTGAACTGGTATAGGAGCTCCACTGCTTTTGTGGTCATCTATGCTGGCTTGAGCAGCATAACTCTGCAGCAAATATACACCCGGGATGTGCTGGGATGTTGCGTACATGCCTTGAAAGTCCCAGAAGGCCTTTAATTGGCTGCGTGGCTCATAAATTCCCATGCTGCGATTGAGTGAAGTTTCCTTTTTATAGGGATGGGGAGACAACACACCGAAGAGGCTTCTGCCGTTGTCAAGCTCAAATATTCCCTGGTGTGGTGTGAGTGAGTGTTTGTATGTATGCATGGACACGTACGATAAACCCCCAGGGCATCCTCTCAAACGGTGTCACTGACAGGCTCAGTCAAAATGTGCAGTCCATACACGAGGAAGAGAGGGCCCCCATCATCAAGGATATCAATGATGAGACAGTCCCCTGGTTCTGTTCCCTCGATGGCGATTGGCCCAGAGAGATTGCAAATCTTGGTGAGGTCGACGTTCCGGATATCATCGCTGCCTACACCTGCAGTCACCATCAGAATGACAGAATGGGCCGCCACAACTCACTGTTGTTGTTGCCAATCTGTGCTCCAGTCCAATCTTGTTCCAGTCAATCCAGTCCAGTCCAGTCCAGGTGGGACAGGGTGAACAACAGTCGTACCAATGCATTCCACCTCGAACACCTAGCGCGCAAATTTAAATGAGGTGAGCGAGGCTGTCTGATTTTTCATGAGCTGATGTCATCGTCGTGCTAATGCCAGGCCAGATCCGTCCAAGTTCTAGTGGAGAATAAAGTCAATTGGTGAGTACTAGCCTTGTAATATACCTCAAGAACACAGTAGGTACTAGAGAGATAGGTTAGAAGAATCAATGATACAGCAGGGAAACGTGCCGGAATTTTGAACAGAAGAGAAAAGGAGCGAATACTCCATAGGCACTGGTCAACTATTCGGGTATCTGACACGGATTTATGGTGCCTGGGATGCATGTGTCGAGTGGGGCAGCACAATGTTGAGAATTGGATGGTGTAGACAGCGGCGGCCAAGGGATTGGTCGCAAAGCTGTAATTTTTTCATAGTCAGTAGCAGAATGGATTTATGAATGGACGTACCCAATTGTTCGAACACCATTATCATTGTCACTTGTCAACGTCCCACCCTTCATCCTGCCCTCCTGTTCGACATCTCCTGCCTTCCTATCTCATCGATAGCCCATCGCCGCTGGCACTAGCCTTCCCAAGCATAGCGCTAGGGCACTACTTCAGACTGCAGGTCTCTCTGCCTGCCTCGTTGTTGTCGAAATTGATGGAGAGATCATCAACATGGATTGTTCAATCTGTGGGTCCTCGCATACTACAATAGTGACTTATATTGTATCTTGAGGTGTACTGTTCGTGAATCCAGTAAATCGAAGGCTTGTTCAGCAGCGAATGACCCTGAGGTGAATACAGAGGACGCTATGTTGGTCAGTGTGGGGGGATGAAGCCGTATTCAGGATCATGACTATGCATGTGCGGGTTCGACATCGTTAGTTGATGGTTGGTTGACTTCTTTGCATGACTGAATAGCTGTAGTCGACTGTTTTGTAGTGCTGCCTCAACTGAGGGCTTACACGAGTGAGAAGTGTTGAATGCACAACATCCAGAACTCTGGATGCATGTAAATGATCTATAATACCATTAAAAATAGAAAGATGATCAAAACTTACAATGTTCCATTGTAGAGAGCACTGTTTGGGTGCTATACATGTGTGAAGTGGTGGAGAGAAGCAGGTGCATAGCGTCTCGATCGCCATGCGGTTGTACGGTCCGGGAAAACGAGAGACCGAAATGAAGGGCAAAATGCATCTTTGGGATGCTGCCGCCAGTCATTTCGCATCCTTCAAGGGCCACTGAACCCTTGTATGGCATAATTTCACCTTAGACAAGTTCTCTTTAGCTGCTATATTAAGTTTTTTCTTGTATCTAAAGATGTAGGCACTTGAACAGCACAAACTCTTTTTGTCCATGTCTGTAGTTTCAGGATCTGATGCTTCGAGCCAGAGGCACACGCTTGAGTGCCAGAACCACTGACAATTCCCATACTGGCTGTATCACAATCATTTATGCTTTCTTATAAAAGCTCTCTGGCCACTGGACATTCCTTACACTTTCATTTCCTACAATTTCTTGACAATTTCCCTCATCTACACCCAGTCTACACCTAAACATGCAACCCTCCATGCCACCACAACCAGCTCATGATATTGCTTCACATGACAACCGTCATGAGGCTCTCACCATCCAGGAAATTCAGGATCATTTCTCCACTGACGGCATCATTGATACACCACATCTTATTAAAGCATATCATGAACTCGATAAGGTTATTTGAATATTTATTTGGCTTTATACATAAACTCACCATTGATATAGTGTCTTCATGATACACAGCTCAAAGTGAATCAGTTGACTGAAGCAAACAGATTGCTTGAGCTCTCAGCTCCTTGCTCAAAGAAGGTGGCAACAAAGACCTCCGTTCTTACTGCAGAGCAAGAACATGAGATCCTGAAATTTGCCAAGCATTGTGTTGTGACAATTGAGATGTGGCCTGAAGATCTCGATGTCATATTTGAGCACAGGGATACTGTCAATGGTAATCTTATTCTCAGCAGTGCACGGTATTCCAGTCCAGAGGCAGAGCAAGATGCGATTTATGCCGAGATTTACTTAAGTCTGAAAAAGGAGCTACACCCATTTTTTGCAAAGAATTATGGCCCTGCAAAAAGATATGTATGTTTTAATATCTGTCCTACACTATATGTCATTAATGCTGACCTTTATTCATACAGCTTATAAAATGTGCAAGTGATGGCCAGGCTACATTCATCAACCGCATTAAGAACAACTGTTTTCTTGAAATCTTTGGCTCTCTGGTCCCCTCAGCCATTGGCAATCCTGCATTTAACCCTTCCAATGATCCCAGGTGCCTTGAACTTCTTGGATACAAGGCAAATGATAAGACATATTATTCACTATGTCCAATTCTGTGGGAGGGAGGGTCAAAGGGTGATGTACGCCTTCTTTTTCAAAGTACTATATTGATGAAGGTATTCTTTCATATATTATAAGACTCTATCATTTCTCATTTCACTGACTATTAAATGACAGATTTTATTGGCTGTTTTCTATGGTGCCACAAGCATCAAATCAAACAAGACTTCATCTAAAGGGAAAGCAACTAATGCTAATATTTGGGGGGTGACTGAAGTTTCACCTGGTGCTATTGCTTTTGCTGCAACTGCAGTGAGAACAATGTCTTTAATATCTGCATAATACTGTCTCAAACATTGAATCTACAAGGCATGCTATGTTCTCTCTGGCGACTCCTGCTTTGATAAAAGGGGCATTCGCTCAGGCATAAACTATGAGTCCGACTATCATCAGTACAAGAAGACCATTATTGAGACTTGGGAAAAACCATATATGAAACAAACAGCTGATGCTTTCAACAAATTTATCTTCACTGGACGAACAGCAGCACAACCTTTCAATCCTGCAATGAATCAGGAGGATGAATTTATTAACATTCCAGATGCATTTGATGCTATTAGCAGCTCTGATTCAGATGTACCTGCATTGGTGGATCAACCTGTATCTGCCAGTGACATCCAGGATGGTGCTGGTGATGATAACAACAGTTCTGGAATTGATTCCATGATGCAGGAGCTTGTTGGTGCAGTTGCTGGGGTTGATATTCATAATATGGCAGGTGAGATGGCATCAGATAGTCACCAAGGTTAGAAGATTTTTATTAAGTCTAGAATTTGATACTGATTAAGAATTCTAGATATTGCAGAGCAAGCACAGCCTCAAAAGAAAGCACCTGGACAGCGCAAAGGAGCAACTCGTGGAAGAGGAAGTGGTCATGGCCGAGGAGCAGTGCAGAAGGATGCTGGGAAACCACAGACTCAGCACCGTACTCGTGCTGAAGCTCAGAGAGAAGCTGTTGCTGATCAGATCACAGAAGTTCTTGAGGATGACGACATTTATGGCTAAATTTAGCCATGCATTTATGAATAGATCAGCCTTGATTGTCGAACAGAATTGATCTTAGAGAAGCATTGATGAGAAGATCAGGTGAGCCTATCACATGTATTATTAACCCAATGCACTACTATAATATAGCCCTGGTGGTATAACTGTAATATTGTCTGTATTAAATCTGTACTATTAATTAAGGTCGTTGGTTCAATTCTCAGTTGTTGTAATTATTTTGGTGTTAGTGATTATTTGGTTACAGCATTAATATCTAATTCGGTAGATACTTAAGGCAGGCTGAGAAGGACAAATAAATATATTTTTTCGGTTACATGATCCGTCACTGACAACTGGGATTATAATGTGACCGATTATCAGCCACATTATAATCCTGGTTATCCGGGCACTTATCAGGCCGGCTATGTCGAGTTCCTTATGTGATTATGTACCTTAAACGCTACCTTATAAGGTGTCTTATATGGATCCGGCTTCTGGACAAGGCACCTTATCCTGTAGAGCTTGTTCCTGATAAGGCATTATAATGTCATCATAAACATTATAGCATTATTTGACCTTATAAGGGATTATAATCGTATTCGGACATTTCCGACACTTGCAATACCTGCAATATTTGCAATATATGTGATTTTGATACACCACATATCGCGGATGCAATACTTCATTATCAATACTTGATTATATCTGGCAATAACAATTCACTCACTACACTCAATACAGATTGTGCTCATGCCACAGGGCACCCAATCCTGTACCCTTGATATTGCGAAATTCCACAGGACCTGTCCTGTCAATCCCAACCACAAGCCTTTTCTCGTGGTTCAGGGAGAGATGGGACAGTTCTTCATCGATCACAATCACCCATTTGGAGCTGCATCTGCCAGCAGTAACTTGTTAGACCCAACCTTCATGTGACTCCTAACAATGACAAACAACCAGTTACTTCACGTTTGAGTATTCCCAATGCGTCACTTGCTAGCATGAAGACAAGGCTAAGTCCTTAGTCTTGGCTTTTTTGAGAGTAGGGTATGAGCTTTTCCAGAGTAAGTTGGTATTGATAAACTTAGCTCGAGGCTGGGGTTTTACCAGTGAGAGCTGTCCTACTTAAATACATGATTCATATACTACTGTTGTCCATTATTTAGGTGCTGGTGTTTGTCCAGCAAGAAGAGTCCATGTGTCACCTGGACAGGGCATATTGGTTCATTCAAAGAGAGTCCCTAATTGAGCAATAGGAGAAGGGGGGGGGCAAGATGGTGTTAGTTGAGTGAGAATAGTGTAGTGACAATTGGGTGGCTAAAGTGTCAATGGTGGGGTTAAGGTTAGAAAAGAGGCTGAAATCGTGACATTACCCTCTCGTTAAGGCAGTCGTCCTGACTGCTTATCCAGCTGCTGTTGTTGCGATTTTAGGAAGTCATTGATGGTTTCTGTTGTGTGTGTGAGCATGTCTTCTTGTACCCATTGATTTTCCTTGTCAGAATACCCTTTCCATTTTATGAGGTAGTCGGTAACCAGTCATGATGATTGGCCCTTTTTTCCTCATACTCATCTTTGTCGACTGTCAATGATGTGTTCTACTTCATATTCTTCTTTGTCATTGATGATATTGGGTGGTGGCGGTGGGTTGGTTTTCTGTGATGGGAATACTGGCAGTATGTAGAGGCTGAGTAGGGACTTGTTGAAGATTGGGTGGATTTGCCATGTGGCAGGTAGTTTGAGCTTGCAGGCTGTGGGACTGACAGTGGCCAGGATGGGGAAGGGGCCTACACATTTGTCATTGAGCTTCTTCTTAGGCCATGGGAGATGGAGGTTTCTGGCATCTAGCCATACTTTATTGCTGATTTGGTAATGGACAGCCAGTTGCTTATGATGGTTGTGATACGTTTTCATCTGCTGGGCGGCTTTCTGGAGGGTGGCTTGTGTCTCATCATGTATCTTCTTCATCTCGGCAGTGAATTTGTTAGTGCTGGGGTTCATACCTATGTGATGTATCTCATTCATGGTCGTTTGTGGGTGTTGGCCGTGGTTGATAAAGAATGGGCTCTTTCCAGTTGCTGAGTGGATGTGGTTGTTGTGTTGGAAGGCGGTGAGGGGTAGCCAGTCTGCCCAATTGTTTTGTCAATGGTTTACAAAAAGGCATAGGTATTTTTTGACCTCCTGGTTTGTGCGCTTGGTTTGGCCGTCTGTCTGGGGGTGGTATGCCATGGATGGGTTGCCTTTGATGTTGAGCTGCTGGTATAGTTCCTTAAGGAACTTCGAGACGAACTGTGGTCCTCAGTCACTTATGACTTTGGAGGGCATGCCATAGTGTGCATACATGTGATCTTGCAAGATCCTTGCCCACCCTTGTGATGACAGGTTGGTGTTGCAGGTGACTGGGATGATTTGCTTTGAGAATTGGTTGATGATTAAGAGGATCATGTCATGACCATTGGATCATGGGAGCCCAGTCATCATGTCTACCAAGGTGTGGGCCCATGGCTCGCTCAGTATCTCATTGGGGTGGAGGGGGGCTGGTTTGGGTTGGGCGATTGTCTTTGTCCTTTGGCAGGCTTTGCACCCTTTGACATACTTCTCGATATCTCTCCCAAGGTTCGGCCACCAGTAGTCACACTGGATGAGCTCCTTGGTTTGAGCAATACCAGGGTGTCCTGCCATGATGTGATCGTGGTGGTAGGAAATGATATTGCCCCGGAGCGTCATATCACATGGCATCTAGATCCTTCCATCATAGTGCAGTAGCCCTCCTCATCATTCAACCCCCCTTGCATGGTTGAGTGAGTTGGTGATGCCCTTGTCCCAGTGGATCGCATCTTGCATGGCTTCTTCAACCCTCTCCTCTACTTCTCCCCTGGTTGGCATTTGCAGTGTGCAGATGTGCTGCTTGGTTATGAAATACTTGCTGGGTAGCACGATGGCTTCTTGGTTGTTGTTCCCTCCTTGGTCATGGTCAGCCCTCCTGCTTAGGAGGTTGGCCTTTCAGTTGGCAGCTCCTGGTTTGTGGTGCAGAGTGAAGTGATATTTGGCCAACTCGGTGACCCACCAGGCTTGCTGACAGTTCAGCTTCTGTGGTTGTCAGAAGTATTGGAGATTCTGGTGATCTGACCAGATCTCAAACATCTGGGTGGCTCCCATGAGGTAGTGCCTCCATTCGCCTAGGGCATGCATGATGGCCAGCACCTTGTTGTAAATCTTGTAGTTCCACTCAGTGACTGTTAGGGCCTTTGAAAGGAAGGCTACTGGTCTCCAGACCACCCCCTATTGTTGTGAGAGCACTGCACCTATTGCTCCCTCACTGGAGTCTGCCTCAATCTTGAACTTCCTGTTGTCCGTTGGTATGGCCAGGATGACGTCCTTGGCCAACTTGTCCTTCAACTCTTTGAATGCCTGCTGTTGCACTGCTCCCCATACCCATGGTTCTTTCCCCATCAGTTTTGTCATTGGTCAGATGATCTTGCTGTAGTTCTGAATGAATCAGCGGTAGAAATTGGTGAATCTGAGAAACAACTGTAGCTCCCTCTTCTTTGTCAGTATTGGCCATTCCATGATGCCTTTGGTTTTTATGGCATCCATATGGATGGCACTCTCACTGACAATCACCCCCAAGTATTCCGTCTTGAGCATCTCAAATTTGCATTTCTCTGCCTTGAGATATAGGTGGTGTGCTCATAGGGTCTTCAGCACCTCTCGTACAAGTCGTCAGTGCTCACCCTGGTCCTTGGACATAATAAGGATGTCGTTGAGGTAGATGGTTATCTTGCCAGTGGCTATCAATTCACAAAAGATGTCATTCATCATCCACTGAAAGGTGGCAGGTGAGTTAGTTAGTCCAAAGAACATTACCATTGTTATGATTTTTACCCCTATTCTGACCCTAACCCTAGTCAATCCTCCACCATCATCATTGATTCCAACCCCCTATCCCTCACTATCCACGAATCGGTGCTTAACCCCACTCATTTGCTTTGCTCACTTTGTCTTCTTGCCTGAACAGGACTCTCCCTTGTACTTACCATCTGTTATCGCTCACCTGTTCACACCAGTCACTTCTCTAAGGACAAAGACCATTGCCATACAATGTACAATAGTAGTATACGAGCTGAGTATTTAAGAAGGATGCTTGCACTGGTATAAACCAGCTTCGAGCTAAGTTATAATATACCAACTTATGCTTGACACTTACACTCAAAGCTAAGCACTATCCAACCTTAGCCTCACCTTCATGCTAAGTGACAGCTTCACTGGGAATACTTGAACACAAAGTAACCAGTTGTTTGTTGTTGTTAGAGTCACGTGAAGTTTGGGTCTAACAATTCCTTGAAGCTCTCTACACCTTTCGGGGACACATTTCCATGAAGGTTCTCTATGGGTCACAGAACAACAGTCTCATCCTCCTCACCATCTCCACTTTATCAGGCTGTGCTCCCAGCCTTATTTCCTCGGTCATTACTGGCGAGGATTGTGTCCCCCTCTTCCCAAGTTCTTCAGCAACCATTTCTATGTCCATTCCCATGCTGAGCAGGGCTTGTAAGGGGGGTCACTGGAGCAGGCGACCGGTAATCCCTCCACACCCAGAAATTGGGCAGGACATGGAAGGTCAATTCAATCCAGCTGACCTCCAGTTCAGCCACCCAGGCCGTACTGTGACCTTGTCTCCTAGGTCCCCCTCCCCAGGTCTATTCGTTCCAACCGGTCCCCTCCCAGATCCACCCTCTGATAATGCACTAGCTGAGGAGATTCAGGCAGTGATGCCACTATTGAACCCCACACCCCCCATACTGTGGGCAGTGGCCCAGATCTGCCCTTGTGTTTCTCACTCCTGAAGATTGATACACTGACGCACAATGATATGCATGGGAGGTACAGGCAAGTGAGTCCACCAGCCTGAGGCAGGACCTTTGAGGGGACGATGACCAATGGACAGGTTTTGGAGTGGGCTCAGACTTATTGCCCATACCTGGCCTGAGTTCCATCCCAAGTGAGGCTCGTTGATGAGCCTCAGGGCTCGTAGGCTCCAATTAGGCAAATTTATCTTCCTTTAGCAGTCTTTCAGCAAACCAATGATTCCACACAAGCCCATATATACTGTATAGGGCTTGATGGCGAAGAGAGAGCACCAATACATTCGGCAATACCCAAGGCTTGAGCCACTCCAATTTTGTCCTAAAGCCATGGATTTAGCGCCGCCATTAGGTTTAGGACCTAGAGCACATTGCTGACATCTCTGGCATTGCCGCATCAAAGCGCACCCAGCAGTTATATGAGCAGAGCTTCTCGACCTTGATCCGGCGATCATAGGGGCTTCATCACAGCAATTTGATGATTTCTGCAGCACGAACACCCTTTGGCGACTTCGGAATTAATTGGTTATTGCTGTATAACCACGAGACATTGACACACACGATACTTTGGCAGTACTCAGTCATTTCCGATGAGTATTCTCAACTCCGACACTATGAATAAGGCATAGTCTAATGCCGGAACTACGAAAATCAAAGGTGCAGACATGAATAAGACAACACATAAGACCTGCTGTATAGTCAGAAGGTCAGAAACACATATGCTAACGCATAGCCCTTCAGATATACCACAAGGACGCCATTTTATTTATATCTTACTATATAAACACGGTAATTTCATACTGTACACTAGTTACTCTCTCTATTCCATTCCCCCACATACACACATCGACTTGTTTACCTCAGTAACTCACCCAGCTTCGACAATACCGATAGTACACGTTTAATAGCGATTTCGTTCGCCACAAAGCCGAGCTTGACGTAGTTAAAGCCGAGACGCTTCACCACCATCCATCGACTTAAAACCTTGACTCTTGTCATTGTTTTACTTCATTACTGGCATTTGCTCAGTGTTAGTAAGTGATAACCGTGCAGTACTCACCTCTTTTAGTTTTATAGGAAAGAATTAGCTTCAATTTCACAAGATCAGATTAGTTTTAACAGTTTTCATTTTCACAAGACATTAGCGAACCCATTTGGGCATCAAGAGCAGACGAATAGTATTGGATAGTTGTAGGGCAGCTCTATTGCGAGCGTTGCAAGGATAGGTTTTGAACAGATTTAGTATTGACAGATTGACAGATATAGGGCAGCTCTATTGTGAGCTTCGCAGGAAATAGTATTGACCAGTTATAGGAATTGATTTGACAAGAGATAGGACCAGACAAAGGAAACAAAGTATAGTTTGACAGAGATTGACAGTTTATAGGAATTAGGACGAACAGAATTGTCACAGATAAAGCCGAGACATAACCAGATAAAGCCGAGAGACCAGAAATAAAGACAAGACCCGCTATTGCACCGCCATAGCCACAGAAACATCGACACAGACCCCTACCGAGATGATTAGGAGCTCATTTAATACCGACATAATACCGACCGACGTTTTACACATCCCAGTTTCTTTCCCATCCAGTTTCCCAGTTTTACGACACACACCAGACCAGATAACAGAGACCAAAGGCGACTCAGAGCATCAGAATCTGTAGTAACTTCTCACGAGACTAGAGAGAAGTCCCCAACCAAAGACGACAAGCCAGTCAACGTAGGACAGCCTGATTCGTCCAGTACCGAATACGTATAGTGTTTTGTCGGTGGAATCGACACGAGTATGGAGGTACTCAGAAAGCTCGCACACAAACAAACAACACACCCGAGGAGTGACTTACGAACAAAACTAGTTGTTCTGTAATACCGACACAAAGCCGAGACACCACTATTTCCATTTTGGTTCTTCGCACGGCGATATTCCAGAAGTATCCGACAACTATTCACCAGTTTACGTTCGGAGATCACTAAACCATCTGACCACCTCATCATTTTGGAGCCCACCACGAGGGTTTTCTATTTTTAATCGACAAATCGACATAACATCTTTCGTATTCACCAAATTCTACCTTCATCGTCATTCGTAGCAGGTCCTACTTGCTTCGAATCACAACCCATTCATCATTTCTCGTAATTTCGAAAGAACCACACAGTATAATCCACCAGCAGGACGTCGTCTCAGAAATACAGCAGCGAGACAACAGTTACAAGAAGCTACAGCACATTTACCCCCATCAGAATCATCGTCTACAGAACCCACAGAAACACCAGATTCTCAGATCACAAGCCCAATACCAGGAGGCTTTATAGAATCACCACTTTCTCCAGTCCCACCGGAATTAGACATCTCCACAGGAGAACCACCGTCTTTTTCAGATCCAGAAGATATCGACGAAGCACAGATCCATAAGGAACTATTAAGTTCTGATTACGGAACAGCACCAGCTTCACCACACATAGAAGAATCAGTTTTTGGAGGATACCGAGTTGAATCCTCATCGTTTAGCGAATACCGAGGACCAGTTTCAGCTTCCAGCAAAGAAGTACCATTAGGAACAGCATCCACTGTTGTTAAAGAAGAATCGTTCGATCACAGTTCACCATTAGAACCACCCAGTCGACCAGGTTCACCACAGTTCACATCGTTTTCTACCATTTTAAATCCGATCATCTTAAATCCATTACCCCCACCGAAAAAGAAATCGAATCCAGTTAATACCGCAGCAGCTACATCATCCACAATGTCGACAGCAGCTACCACATCTATGCCATTCAGAAAGGAGAAGAGTGCTCCTAATATTATCGACGAAGTCAGTCCAGGACGAGAATTGGCTCGTTATATCAGTGATATCGAGGCACTTTTCGACAAGCATTCGATAAGGGACGCCAAAGATAAAAAGAAATGGTTTATCTATTATCCAGGACTTGTAGTCTCGGAATTTTGGGAAAGTCTACCAGAATTCGACGACGACACAAAGACCTACGAAGAATACAAGAAAGCAGTGCTAGCACAATACCCAGATGCTAGTACTAGCAGGAAATACGAGCGTTACGATTTGGACAGAGTTATAGGCAAATATGCCAGAGAAATCGACAATCTAGCAGATTTAGGAGCGTTTTACCGGGAATACTATCCCAAAGTCAAACACCTTATTACCGCCAAACGTTTTGCCGAAACCGAGGCAGGCAACCAGTTCAGTAAAGGATTTCCAGTTCACATTTGGGACGCCATTACCAGGAGATTGCAGATCAAATTGCCAGATCATCATCCAGCAGATCCATATACTCTCGACGAAATCTACGAAGCAGCTCATTTCGTTTTACAAGGAACCAATAAAGGAGAATCATCGAATGTCCGCGATTATTCATATACCCCATCACGAGAAGCAGGTCCAATTAGACCGCCAGAACCATCATATTCCGAACCAGCACCACCTATTCGAGTTAAAGAAGAACCAGTCGAACCACAGGTTAAGATGGAGCACATCAATCAGCTCATCAAGCTAGGAGAGACATTGTTGCAGTTGAATTCGAATGATCGATATCAGCGAGCGCAGCAGAGATACCCAAATAATCCAGGAAATGGATATCAGCAAGGAGGATACCAGAATAACCCACAGAGCAATTTCGCCAATACTAGCATGGGATCAGAATGTTCGTTTTGTGGTGAAATAGGTCACTACTTGCATGAATGTCCCAAGGTCGAGGAAATGACAAAAGCAGGAAAATGCCAAAGAAATCAGGATGGACGCATTGTTCTTTCTACAGGAGCATGGTTACCCAGAAATATTCCAGGCAGATGGCTAAAGGACAGATTCGAAGAATGGCACAGACAAAACCCAGGACAGACCGGAATTGTCAATCATATGATGAACGCCATTATTCCACCGCATTCCCATACCCATCGACAATCTTTTTCCCATAATGCCGAAACCCCTCGACAATCACAGTTATTAAATACGACAGTCTCAGGCATTGACGCACAGAAAAGACTAGAGGATTTATTGGCCCATTCAGAAGCTATCGAAAAGGAAATTCGAGGCATAAAGCAGTTCATTCACATTGCCGATGAAGATAATACCGAGATCGAAATGCCGACAGACAATATGCTCAGACAAGTTGTAGTGGAAGTACCTCGACTTAAAAGAGGCCCACCAAGGAAAGCCATACCGGAAATATTGAAGAAGCCAGTTTTGCCGCAGAGAGAGGCACCCAGAATTGACGAGATAGCTGAAGAAGAAGAGGCGATCCTAAGCCCGCAGAGACCGGCAGTGATCGACCAAGGAAAAGTAATGCCGAGCAATAGCGAGACAATGCCGACGGTTACAGAAAAGGAAAATGTGATACCGCCACAGACTCAGGAGGACGATGAAAGCGCCGCCGCTATTATAGAGTCGTATTCCCCCAGCTCCATGGAGAATATTACTCCAGACACCGCCAAAGGATCTTCCATCAATCCCGAGCCTGTTGCAGTTAAAGACAGAGTACCCCAACTCGTTCCCGAAGATATTCATCCATTTGCATCAGCGAAACCACCTACATATGCACCACCAGCAGTTCGCAATGCCGGAGCTAAACCCGACGTTCAAAAACGTCCAAAGGAAAACGAACCAGCATATAATATTCGAGCGCCAATAGAAGGAATTAATGTGGCAAGGGAGGTCTATGAGCGAGCTCTAGACTCCACCATCACATTATCACATCAGGAGCTATATTCGTTATCACCAGCAATCAGGGAGATGATTAAAGAGGACAATACCAGGAGGAAGATCCCTCATTTCATGGAACAATTCCAAAAGGAGATAGTGTTACCATTCACCGGACCCGAGACGATCAAGATCAAAGTCAAGAACCCGGATAATAGCGACAAGGAAAAGACGTTGCTTTATAGCATGCCAGAGAAATTCGTTCAAACTCTCGAGCATCACAGAAATACTATCATTTCACCGAAACCACCAGAAGGATCCTCAGTCGTTCCAGATCCCTACGAAGCTCGTATAAAGAAAGGCAAAAAGATCGGTCCTTTAAAATGCACTGCGGATTCTATTTCGTTAAGGTCGATTGTACCCATTATCGACAATCAGCTTAAAGTCGAGTGCATCATTGACCCCGGATCACAAGTTATTTCGATGTCAGAGGCAGTTTGCCTTCAACTAGGATTGATATATGACCCATCCATCATTTTGGAAATGCAGTCCGCCAATGGAACCACGAATCATTCCTTGGGACTAGCAAGAAACGTTGCATTCCAGTTTGGAGAAATCACATTATATTTACAAGTTCACGTCATTCGGCAATCAGCATACGACATTCTACTCAGAAGACCATTCGACACGTTGACCCAGAGTATTGTTCGGAATTATGCCGATGAGAACCAGACTATTACCATTCACGATCCTAATACTGGAAGGACAGCCACAATCCCGACAGTTCCACGTGGAAAGCCGAGGATTTCAGACGTCTCTTCCCAGACTTGGGAAAATTGACTACATGGAATTACAAAAGATAAAGACGAGGAGATCGCCCTCATTATCGAATTAGATGCCGATCAAGAACCAAAAATTATCGCTTATGCAACATCAGAATCTTTCGACAAATTTCAGACTTCAAGACAATATTTATCAGCTTGCGACCCTAATATATTCCCCATTCCACCAGCTATTTCTACACATTCACTATGGTCGACCAATGCTACAGAACCAGAAATAATACCGACGAGAATTGTACCACCAAAATTTCATATTCCCACCGATCGAAATCACAAAATCCCTATTTATTCGAGTTCTACACCTCAAATTATGCAAACCGCCATTATTCTGCCATTCGATTATATGTATAATTTATATGGATCCAATATCCTTGGAGACCAGTCAAAGGAGCCATGGTTTACAGACAAAGTATCAGTCTTTGCCGGTAAAAAGTACAAGCCAGTTGCTTTAAAGACGAAGCCTGTGCTTTCTACTTTACCTGACAAATTTCGAATCATTCGACATATAGAAGGAGACCCATTGGCGAGAATTCCATTGTTATCCCCGAACCCACCGCCATTTTCACCAACAGAAAGATATACCCAGGAATGAAAAGAATATATCGATTCCATTCATAATGATGAGTTTTTATGGCTGGCAGAAGTAGAGCTTATGCATCACTTTATGACCATGCAGGAGGAAGCTTTTGCTTGGGAGGATTCAGAAAGAGGAAGTTTTCGATGAGATTTCTTTCCGCCAATCGACATTCCAGTTGTTGAACATACACCTTGGGTGTTACGCAACATTCCCATTCCCCCTGGCATTTATGCAGAAGTTTGCAGGATGATAAAGACAAAAATAGATGCAGGAGTCTACAAGCCTTCGAATTCTTCTTACAGATCGAGATGGTTCACAGTTCTAAAGAAAGATGGCAGAAGTTTACGAATTGTCCACAGTTTGGAGCCATTAAACGAAGTCACAATTGCACATTCAGGATTGCCACCAGCCACAGATCCATTAGCAGAACATTTTGCAGGACGAGCATGCGGAGCTACACTAGACTTATTCATCAGATATGATGAACGTCTATTAGCGGAGACATCGCGAGACCTTACAACATTTCAAACACCATACGGAGCATTAAGACTCGTTACATTGCCCATGGGTTGGACCAATTCAGTACCCATTTTCCACAACGATGTCACATTCATTTTACAACCAGAAATTCCAGAATTCACCATTCCTTATATCGACGATGTTCCAGTCAGAGCTGAGAGGACCACCCACACGTTACGAAATAGAAGGAGGTTATGAAACAATACCGCACAATACCGGCATTAGGAGATTCGTTTGGGAACACTTTCAAAATCTCAATAGGATCATTCAACGAATGAAGTATTGCGGAGGAACATTTTCAGGCAAAAAGGCCTACCTTTGTTGTCCAGAAATCACAGTGCTAGGACACAGATGCACTTATTCCAGAAGATTACCTCTCGAAAGTATTGTCTCATCAATACTCCGATGGGGACCTTGTACCGATGTTTCAGATGCCAGAGCTTTTATGGGAACAGTTGGAGTCCTTCAGATTTTCATCGACAATTTCGCAACAAGAGCTTTACCCATCACATGGCTTTTTCAAAAAGGAAACCCATTTAAATTCGAACAAGAAGAGATTGCAGCACAAGAAGATCTCAAAAATGCAGTCAAAGACAGCCCAGCATTATGACCATTGGATTATTCATCTAGTGGAGCAGTTATCCTTGCAGTTGACACAGGACCTGCTGCCATAGGATATTATTTGGCACAATGTGACACATTCGATCCAAAGATCAGATATTTTGCCAGATTTGGATCTATAACCCTCAATGACAGAGAATGTGGATATTCTCAAGCAAAGAAAGAGATATTTGGACTTTACCGTGCACTCAGAGATTGCAAAGTTTATCTCATTGGATTACCCACTTTCATTGTCGAAGTCAATGCTAGCGCTATTAAAGGAATGCTCAAAAACCTGGACATAGCACTATCAGCATCAGTCAATCATTGGATTATCAGCATTCTATCATTTCATTTCATCTTAGTTCATGTACCTGGATTGAAACATAGACCAGATGGATTATCTCGATGTCCACCACAGATAGGAGATCCTCCACCCCCAGAAGATGGTCTAGAAGACTTCTTACACATTCATTATGGACTTTTACATTCATTAAATTCGACACTGCCATTAGAATGACAATCATCAGCATTAATTTCAATGTTACAACAAGAGATTCAGGATAATGCTGATGAAGAAGAAGAAACCATATCTTATTCTGAGGTTCCCAGAACAGCAAAACAATTATGTTTGGATGATAGATTGACACATCTATTATCATGGCAC
>JANDKJ010000680.1:0-36525 GCA_028551335.1 Armillaria sp. CMW 4456 | reverse complement strand
GAATCCATTGAACCAACCATCGGAAGCTGGATTCTTTCAGGCCATACACCAGTGCCAAGTTCAGCATTCCCACTTTTCTACCGTCAATAACTTGTACAGGAACAGATATCCCTGTATTTCAAGGTCAATGTAGGTGTAGGAGCACTGGGCGCCTATCGATCCTTCCATGATCGGCCGCCACGTCACGGTCGAAGCATCACCCTGTTGACATATCAGCTTCCCGTACGATGCCACTCAAGGAACGCACATTTACCATTTCGGCTGCCATCGACAAAGCAGTATTTAGAGAACTGGGCCATCTCGTTCGCCTCAGACGTCTGGTGTGTGCATCCCTGCCTAAATCGTCTTTATCCATGATGCCGACATAATTATTATTTTTTTTTCAGGGAAAGGAAAGTCAGATTATAGATTACTACTACGAGAATGAAGAAAGATCTCCGAGGTCTGCCAGTCATCTTCTTTCGATCGACGGCGGTTTTGCTTCTTATATCCTTCACAATAACCCGAGAGCGAGCAGCTTCGGCATAACCCTGTCTCCTGACAAACGCGATGATTTTCTTCTTTTGGTAAAATTCGACGATGATCTCCTGGAACGGCCCTCCCTCATATTTGCCAACATCGCCCGCTTTCAACTCGTCTCCGACTACGACTATCCCCTATCGCCTCAGAAACGTTTGACCTCATCGTCTCTCAATTTCACGGTCAACAACCGGATGTTATTCAGCACGCCTCCTCGACAAGGTGTCCCGGGAAATTACGACGCTCAAACTAGAAACTATGCACAAGGAATGTATGTCGTTCTACAGATTGGATAGTCGTGGCGGAAGGCGGAATCGACTGCAGCATCCGATAGAGTCGTTCCGTAATCTGTGGGCTGAATTTGTGGGAAGAGGGAAGTGAAGGAGAGTGGTCGCGAGGACCTGGACTTCGTCGTCACCGTGGACGAACTCGCGCGGGAGCATACACATCGTTTGGGATGCCTCCGTGTAGGACGGAAATCTGGGATATCCAAGCGAGAGCACTACGGACGGTGTTCAGGAAGAGATGAGTTATCGTTGGTTAGTCGTGTTTTCAACGATAGGTAAGCTTTAGTACATGCCTGGATTCTTTCACCTTCATTAATGCATTTATTCCAAATTAGCGTCTGTACCCAACGAAGAGAATAAGAGAATACTTTGCACAGTAGCGTTCCACCATTTATTCTCCTCGTGTAATATCCCTTCCAATTCTTGGCGTTAATAAGAAACTGTTTGAATGTACGAAAGCTCCCCGAAAGCGGGAACAAGGCAAGATACAGCCTCCGCATTGCTTCTGAGTGGCTTTTAGGCTGACAAGTGAGCGGTGCCTAGTAATGCCTACTTTTTGTTCACCTCGCAACGCCAATAAAGGACATATGCGCGCGCGCTCGTCGCTCGGCCTGATCGTTCCGTTCTCAATATCAGTTCCTTGTGAGAAAGTCACAACATTCATTTAGAAAGCTCTTTGTACAGAGTACTCGGCGGCATGAGCGTGTCCACTCCTGACACAAAAAGGACGCTTGACTCGTTATTTTCAACGACGTCTATCCGTATCCGGCTTAGCATTGTCCAGGCTAACGGATCAGTCGACTGCGACGTTTTCACAAACAACGACACAAGAATGATAATCGTAAGGACTAATGCTTTAGCTTCCCTCGTTGATTTGTTGTCCGTTTTGTGACTCAACCAAATAATGGAGAAAAACTTGAATCTGAAGTGATTATTGCCTTTAGCACGGATGAAGATGACCTGTGGGATCTCACAGAGACCTTGAAGGACTCAGATTGGGGACATTCGATCATGTACTGGTTGCTACTCTAATCGCATTACTTGTTGGAATCACTGATGTGATATTTTTCTGCAAGTCTTCTTGGCTACATCGGCCAATCGTTCCAATGGCTCCGTAAATTTTGACATTAACTGACAGTGCAATTGAAACTGCTTCAGTGACTACAACACGAAAAAAAACATCTGGGGGTATGCCAAAGTATTCTTACTTCGAGTACAAGGGCTTTGAATATATTGACACAGGTTCAAATTCATTTATGATCGCGATATTTACAAAAACGCAGAAAGCAACTTTCATGAACGTAGCATCAATATTTCCTACTTTCCAGATGAAGAGAAATCATTTCCTGGTGCCACTGCTCGCAACTTGAAATTAAGATGGTGCAGGGCGCAATGTGTTGGGTGAAATCTATATCTACATAGTCATCTCTTTTCATACTTTCATAACAAAATAGTCTTGGCTCTGGCTCACCTTAGTTAAACTATCCTCTTCCTCCTCGGTAATTTCTGAATATTCATTGATCTTCATTTCACCCATGGCGTCCATAAGCAAGTCGGTTTCCTTTTAGAGTTTAAGTACTTTCCTCGAAGATGTGGTGCTATTTACGAACCTTCATTGATTTCATGTATGACTCGACCTTCTTTATAGAACAAGGTCATTTTTTTCCATACTTTCATGACACAAACAGTGGTGGCTCTGGCTCACCTTAGTCAAACTACTCTCTTTCTCCTCGGTAATTTTGAATCTTCATTGATCTTCATGTCACCCATGGCGCCCATAAGCCTGTCGGTTCCCTTTCAGAGTTTAAGTACTTTCCTTGAAGATGTGGTGCTATTTACGAACCTTCTCCGATTTCATGTATGGCTTGACCTTCTATATAGTACAAGGTCATTTCTTTCCATACTTTCATGACACAAAGAGTCTTATCTTTGGCTCACCTCACTCAAACTACCCTCTTCCTCCTTAGCAATTTCTAAATATTCATCGATCTTCGTTTCACCCATGGCTTCCATAAGCCTGTCGATTTCCTGTGAAAACTTAGTACTTTCCTCGAAGATGTGGTGATATTACGAACCAGGTGTCTGACCATCTGCATAGTACGAGGTCATTTCTTATATGAGGTCATACAAACAGTGTCGGCTAGGCTCACCTCTACCTAGTACAAAATCTTCATCTTCGTTTCCATAATACCCATAGGCGTGTTGATCTCCTTTTAGAGTTTGAGCACTTTCCTTAAAGATGTGGTGATATGTACGAACTCTTTGACTCCTATACGCGCATGTACGACCGTCTACATAGTAAAATGTCATTTCTTTCCATACTTTCATGACACAAACAGTCTTGGCTCTGGCTCACCTTACTCGAAGTTCTCTTTCTTTATAATTTCGCCTTCATCGATCTCGTTTCACCGGCGTCCAGAAGCCTGTCGATTTCCTTTGAGAGTTTAAGTACTTTCCTTGAAGATGTGGTGCTATTTACGAACCATCTTTGATTCTATGTATCGCATGGCCATCTACATAGTACAAGGTCATTTCTTTCCATACTTTCATGAAGCAAACAGTTCTGACTATGGCTCACCTCAGACAAATAAGAATTCAACTGATAGGTAAGCTTCAAAACTCTTTCGATCGTCTGGTCACGGACGGAGTCAATAAACGTGTTGGCTGCCTTTCAGAGTTTAAGTACTTTCCTTGAAGATCCGGTGCTATTTACGAACCTTCTCTGATCCGATTGATCTACATAGTACGTTGTCATTTCTTTCCATACTTGAAGCAAACAGTCTTGACTAAGGCTCACATCAATCCTTTTACGATCTGACCATCTGGTAAGGTTTAAAACTTTTTCGATCTTGTTGTTACGAATGGCGTTCATGAAGTAGTCCGTTTCCTTTTAGAGTTTAAGTACTTCCTTCAAAGATGTGGTGTTATTTACGAACCTTCTTTAATTTCATGAATGTCTACATAGTGCAAGGTCATTTCTTTCCATACTTTCACGAAGCAAACAGTCTTGACTATGGCTCACCCGTCTGGAAGTTTTCCCTGTTAGGCTGATAAATGTCGAACCTTCATTGATGTCCGAGTTAACCATAAGGCTGTCGATTTCCTTTTAGAGTTTTAGTACTTTCCTCAAAGATGTGGTGCTATTTACTAACCCTCTTTGATGCAAGGTGTCGCATGACCACCTACATAGTACAAGGTCATTTTTTCCCCATACTTTCATGACATAAACCTGATTTTCAGATTTCGTTACCTCAAAGATGGCTCACCTCACTGAAAATACATGCTACCTCTGTGGTGATTTTTGAACTTCTTTGATCTCTCGTGTTACCCACGACGTTCCTAAGCATTTCAAGGCTCTTCTAGAGTGTGAGTATTTCCTTCAAAGATGTGGTGCTATTTACGAACCCTCTGTGTTTCCATGAGTGGTATGATCATCATCCAGATGTTGTCGTGCGTAACTACAACATCACTGCTTGGAACCTCAAATTCTCGAATGTTAGTACAAAGAAAGAAAAGTAACAATCACACACATTTGAAAGGATGTATTCGTTATACTTGGCTGACAGACTGAGGAGCTAGGGAGTAATCTTAAGTGTACATAAATTTAATACAACGCTGGAATAATTCTTACACTTGTACGGCCCTCAGGAAATGCTTGAATATCTGCTCCTCCACTTTTAGATTGAAAATTAGTCAGTGATTTCAGTGCATAAGGGATATCGGCATCCAATTCAGTCGGTCTGGATGCAAAAGATGTTTGCTCCTGAAACACAGTCAACAATCAACAGTTCAGGTCTTTTCATTGAAGGTCGAGATCTAACGGCGGATATGCTACTCACGCTCGATTTTTCCATATTATCCTTTGACAATACGTCAGCAGCGAAATTATTATACGACAATAAATGCATATCTACCAAATGCAACGTGACGATGGACTTGGCTACTGTCATCTAGAACGATTCTCAAAATCATATGGGATATATGCGCTGTTTTCTTACCAGATCGCCGCTGAGCTGATATCTTCTATTAGGTCCCCCATGGTTGGCCCATACAGGTGAAAAATTGGGCCGTGAACGGGAGTAGGGTGTCGTAGAACTGTTGTCCAAAACATATTTTGACGACACTTTCGACAGCTGTACATCAGACCAACCAAGATACGGGAGGCACATTCCGAAATCTCTTCCTCTCTCGCACAGAAATGGTAAAGCCACGAACAAATACACCTTGGTTCTCCTTCAGAGGGGCGGGTGCGGAATAGGAACCATCAGGGAAAAGTCGAGTAGTCGTACATAACTGAGTTGTCCAGGATGATCCAAAGGCTATCCGTCCGTCTGCAATGCCGGGAAAAGTAAAGGAGAGCTTCAGGCTGTAGTCGGCTGAGGGTCTCGACATGGCGGCTGATCCCCATACTCTTGCCTTGTCGCATCCAGACACGAGAACGAGGGAACCATTCAATGCCTCTCGTCCTTGAGTAGGTCCGTTAACGAACTCATACCACTCGTGTGCATGCTCAAGGGCATAGTTCCGCATCTTATTCGGATTGTTGGTGTCATATCTTGTAGCGCCTTCAGGAAGCACAAGGATGGCTGCCTGTTGTTTGGATATCGTAAATTCTACTCCGCCGCCTCCACCTGCAATCAAGCTGAACAGATATGTGAACATTTATCTGAATGAAGCATAGTTGGACACTAACGGCGCAGTTACCGATCCATCAGCGGCAATCGAGTGCGTCGTGACAAGAGAACTAGTCACTGATGATCGTTTCCCATGTTGCAGATAGATGGTACGTGTGGTCATATCGCTGACAGGCAGTGGCTCGAAGCCAGGGGGGACTCTACCTCGATTGATGGGATGGTCGGCTTCAAGGAAGATATTGAAGAGAAAGTCGAAACCTCCATCGTCTCTGATCATCACAAGATCGCCCACTGATATGCCCTTAACGATGTACTCCTGTGGAAGGCTGTAGTCTGGCTCTGGAATCCATAAAGGATATCCGTGACCATCGCTCCTGGAGCAGTTTGGTATAGATCACATGAGCGCGCTGTTCAGACATTATGTTCTAATGGTATGGTGGAAGTAAAGGAAGAAATAGTCGCAACGGTGGTGGAAGTAAAGGAAGAGAAGGTTGCAATGGTCTTAACAGCCCGAGTCACTGTGATAGCGATGGGAGAATCGTGCCAGATATGTGTTCAGAACAGCCATAGTATCAATTAAATCGAGAATCCATAAATAACGGGAAGCCACGAGAAGACAATCAAATGTTTAACTTTCGGCATAAAGCCAGTTGAACTTTGGTCAGATACTTACTTATGGATTACTTTAGTGCAATATTCACTTGTATTCACCATAGTCTTTCGCAGGATGAATACAGGAACTATAGAAGACCAATTTATGTTATGGCTTCACCAGCCATTAGTCCACGTGCCAACTACGTGCTGCGAACTCGTTATTTATAACATTCTGATCATCGCATCCAAATAGTATCCATCCTTAATTTTTGAAATCGCGAATGAAGTTGGAATGAAGTGTTAGGAATAGACGTCGGCAACGACAAGAGGCACGACCTAGATGGCTCGAACGAATGTATATTTGTGGTCAATACATACGTGGTGGTGGTACGAAGCCAAGAAAAAGATATGGATATTGTAGAGTAAAACAAAAAACGGCGGGGCTGTCAGTCCTGTGGCTGTGAAACCATATCCCTGGGTGTTTTCATTGGTGTTTTGATCCATAGAGATTTCCTATTAAGGAATTAATATAACTATATTAGGCAATACCATGGTCATTAAAACACCAAGCTGAAAACACCCAGAGGTAAAGTCTTTGTCAAGTGTTTATAAATATGCTTCCCGGACCAAAACACCCCCTGTTGAACAGTTACTGCCCGTGTGGGGCCCCAATACAGAAAGGTAGCACATCATCAGAGAATTTGGCGAAAAGCTTGAGGAGGCATCGAGGACATTTCCCTCCCGGAAATCCTAGGAACCAAAAAGGGCATGTTCATACAAAAGTTGGGCGCCTTCACCATCGCAGGCAGGTTCACCCGGGCATTTCATTTGTCGAAGAAGACGAAGCCTGGCACAGCTAGGTCGTTGGAAAGACAGGAGAACAGCCCATTTATGTCCTTATCAGGATATGCTTAACTTATTGGCCGTACGTGAGACCACCAGGCGTGACGACGTCAAGCATCACAACTCTCTTTACACCACCTAACCATGCGCTACACACCTGTCGATCACGAGGGACTGGGAGGAGTTGAACATGGACGAGGGGAGACTAGCATGGCGTTGCGATCGTAGCACTAGGCTGCTTGTTGCACGTTAATAAACTGATTCAGAAAAAAAGCAAGTACGACTTGGATGTGATGCTGGAGCGCGGTTTGAAGTTGGTTCGGCATTTGCCGTTTCCCTCCGAAAGAAATCGTCCCTTCTCCTTATCCATGTCTACGTATGCAAGCCGCGCCCTCGCTTCAATCACTGCCACATGTAATATGGATGGATTTGATCGACTCGTAAACACGGGACCGTGGCACTTTCACGGTGGCACTACGACGAAAATGTGCGGTGTATACTACTCGATGCTCCCACGTCAATGTCAGCCTGAAAGCGTACGGACCATCAGACTCGGGCTTGATTAGCAGCCAAGAAATGTGCTCTTGCTCTTTGCGCTGACTGGTCAGTGCCGCCGAAGATGGTGAACCTGCCTTTGAAGACTCGGAGACATCTTCACACCGCATCTAGAGGTTATGCTGCCCTGACGTCTGCTAGACCAGGTATCACCCGCGATGGTCATCGCCTCTATCGATAAATTTGTCGCTGATCAGTGTGGCGTGGCAAAGAAACCATGGCGCCATCGAATACCGCAACGCCACCGATATGTATTCTTCCGTCTCTTCCTCAGGTGTGTGTGGCTCCTCGCGAAATTTGGCAACGGTAGTTCGACCCAGATCAGATCAGCTCCGAGTCCCCAGTGACGATGGCATTTAGGTATACTCTAAAAACAGGACAGAATATCTCATACCCCTTCGACCCTTCAACTTTGAGAATGTCTACGAAATCAATACATTCTGGCGAGATTAGTCTGAGCGCCGGGCCATCACGATCGGGCGAGAACGCACAGCTTCAGGGCCGTGCATTCCTCAGCAAATGACGATCAATCTACGTGATGAAGTGCTGTCGAGGAGACAGACATCTTCACACCGCACATAGCATCTACGAATTCCGTGATCGCAAGTAGAGGCTGTATCCCCTTCGACGTCTGTTAGACCAGTCGAGAACCTGCTGCCCTGCCAATAGGATATGACCGAACCCTGGTTCCGAGTCAGCTGCCGCCAATGCCAAATCACCGGGGTCTGACTCGCCACGGCCCACTGGTATACCATGCATGCGTGTAAAGCCTCTGCACGAAGCCGTATCACGATATTGATGGACCTGCATGCCATGGCGCAGAAACCACTACGACATCTAATGCCGCAAGGCCACCAGTCTACATATGACGTATGCGCTTCGTCCGTCTCACTGTCAAGTGTGTATGGCTCTCAGACTCTGAAATTGAGCAACCGACATCGAGGACAAGAATGGATCAGATCTCTTGCCTAGGAAACAACATTCTCCTTCCTTATTTTTCTAGGGAACACCAAAAAAGGACTCTGCAATTTTGTTTTCGTTTCTACCCTCCCACGACTCAAAATGAATGTGACGAAATCGCGTGTCGTTCCTCCGGCGACACAATCGACGTTGGTGATCACGATAGATCATTTGACCCGGATCAGGTAACCAAAGATCTTACTGTTGGCTCCAGTCCCGTTCGTTCGTTGACGATTCCATTCAGGTATACATGTACCACAAGCGGAAATGCCAGGTCAAAAAACAGAATAGAACATCCAGACTCACCCTTCGACCCCTCATCCCGAGGGGATGCCTACGAGATCAATGTATACTGACGAGACTGGTGCCAGGGCCATCACGATCGAGTGAGAACTCCCAGCGTCAGGGCTGTGCAATCCTCAGCAAATGACGGTCAATCTACACGATGAACTGCTGTCGAGGAGACATCTTCACACCGTTCATAGCATCTACGAATCCCTCGATCGCAACTAGAGGCCATATTCCCCCGACCTCTGCTAGACCAGCCAAGAACCTGGCTGTCATCTCACCGGGGTCTCACTCGCGATGGCCCACAGCCTCTGTCGATGGATCAGCGTGGCGTGGCGAAGAAACCATGACGTCAGCGAATACCGCAACGCTGCCGATAGGTGTTCTTCCGTCTCTTCCTCTGGTGTGTGTGTGTGGCTCCTCGCGAAATTTGGCAACGGTAGGACCCAGATCAGATAAACTTCGAGTCCCCGGTGACGATGGCATTTAGGTATGCTCTAAAGACAGGACAGAATATCTCTTGCCTCTCCGACCCTTCAAAGTTTACGAAATCAATACATTCCGGCGAGGTTAGCGTGAGCAACCGGGCCATCACGATCGAGTGAGAACGCCGCTATCCACTAGGACTGAATGGGCTTCTGGATGTTATGTGTCGTGTTGTATATACGCGCAAGACGGATCAGTGTCCTCATCTTCTATGTTGATATGAGGAGTCAAGGGTGCTGTGCCTGCGGCCACGAGTTTCACAGTCGCCGTCTCGTTTACAGAGAGCTTGGCATGGGAGCGGGACAAGGCAAGCTGGTACGATCCACTGTCGGGGTACTACGAACATCCCTTCCACGACTTGTACAATACATGTACTAACGGTTCTATGGTTACTGCAAGGCGCGGACCACCTTGGACATCACATCCTTCAGCTCCTCAAACGTAGCACTGTACTTCAATGACGAATAGACCATCACGGTCCCTTGTACGCGGAGGCGAAGCTAAAACGGAGCGTCCGTTGTGCACTGAATGCGTGTATGTCAATCACTGTGCTGTGTATATATGTCATTTTTGACTGGAGCATCGTCCGGGTCCGCGGGATCTTCTGACGCGCGGACAAGATAGCCGAGATATTGAGCTTGGAGGTATGCAGCGCTCCGAGCAAAAGAAAATGTGATAAAAGTGCAAGGTATTAGTTGCGAGGTGTGGACTATCCTGGACTTCATATTCTTCAGCTCTGGTATGCTCCTCAAGCTCCAAATGGAGGTCTCTGCTCGTGGTGCGTTGATTGCTTAAACATACGGAGGAGGGGACAAACCGTTCAACTCCTCAAACGTACTTCATCACGGTCCCTTGTAGGCGAAGCGAAAACGAAGCGTTCGTTGTACGTCAACTGCTGTGTTGTGTATGTATATCACTTTGGCGCCCTGGAGCATCGTCCGAGTCCGCGGGATCCTCTGACGCCCGGACAAGACAGCCGAGATATCGAGCTTGGAGGTATGCAGAGCTCTGAGCGAAAGAAAATGTGACAAAATTGGAAAGTAATAATGCTACAGGATATTAAAATGGATATCATCCGTAATCGTACAGTGTCAACACTTAACAGAAAGAAAAAAGTTCAACCCAAGTTAGTCTTGGCGAATCACAACAACATCATTTTAATCGAGGTCTCCGAACGACCTAGAAGCTTTCCTCCGAGACTGGTACAAAGTTAGTCCAGGATCCCTCACACAACGAAAAGCACTCACTGGCAAACTCGTAATGCTCCGTAGAAGCATAATCGTCCGATATGCCATCGGGTTTCAACACAGTCTGTGTCTGAGCTGGCGAGCCCACCGCTAGGGCTGCCTCGCTCATGAGGTCGACGAGGAGCACAACGAGCTTTGCAGCCGCGTCGCCCCACCTCATCGGATCTTGCGCGACGCCGACGTCCGGGTCGAAGCCCCTCACGAGATGATGCACCTCCACACACGCCTGGTGCACAACATGGTGCGCCGTCTTCCTCGCCTCGCCCTGCAACCCAAACAGCACCCGCAAATGGCCATGCACCCCCTCGGGAGTCTCCATACCCGCCATCGGAAACCACACCCGCATCCGGAGGTATATCACTCCGCTCAGCTTGATAAAGTACGCCACCGTGGTCCGGAAGTCGGCGAAATCGACGTGGGAGTAGGCGTGTTTGTCGACTTGGTGGGCGTGGAAGAGGCAGAGGATCACGCATACGCCGCGGTAGTACTCGATCGACGTCGGGCAGCCGCTACTGTAGATCAGGCTAGACAGTCCTAGAGTAAAGTAACAAGCACACCCCCACACCCAAAGTAATTGTCAATTCCCTGGCGGAGATTGTGTGACGCAAAACGTACCGATAGCGAGGATACCCTTTTTCATACATCGCGCGCGAGGTGGTCGGAGCCGGTTGAGTAGGGTGGTCACTGCTGGCTTGTCAGAACGGTGATGGTGAGACCGTGACCAGAGTTTGTCGAACATGCTAGTGGTGGATAAGAGCGTCGTCGACAAGGAGCATGACGATGGTTTCGGCACCCTGGATGCGTTATATGAATTCTCCGTTGTGGTGGTTGCACGGTGACCCGTGTGCCGTTTACATGCCGGGCAGATTGGAACATAGTCACGTGACATTTTATGCAGTGACCGGTCCGAAGGCACAAGTGCCTAGGTACGTCATTGATAGAAGGTGATTCGACCGTTTGATGTGCTGTCTGCGACTGAAACTCTGAGTCTTTCACTCAGCTTGTTGTTATCGAAAGAATATTTCAGTGGATTTGTCTCCGAATGCCACGTTTCAAGAATTTATGAATAGCATTCATCAACCCCTCCAAGGAGATTTACTATGGAGAAACCCTTGGCGAGCTTCGGCCGTAATTCATCTATGCTGCAATGCTTATCAAGATGCTTCGGACAATATTTTCTTACACCGAAGACCAAACCAGTTGCGTTGTCCTGCTCTCTTAATACAGTAAACCTTAACTGACACAGAGACTGTGAGATAGATTCCAAGTAGAGCACAGATACCCTCTATATCATCGGAGCTAGCCAATTATGACAAGTCCGACAGCGAGCGAGCGAACTAGAGGGGAGATCCTTGCTTGCCTTAACCTCATCCAGGTCGAATTATTTATCATCCATGCCGATTGTGTCCCTCAGAGGAGCGATCCTCACTTTAACATCCAGGCACTCAGCCGATATGTACGTTTTCCTGAACTTTTAAACAGAGAGTTTCTCGGAGGATATTTTATCATCAGTCGGAGAAGGATCTCATACGCGTATGAATGAAGAAACGTCCGAGTCAGAGAGGTGAGAATGCGCTGGCTGATAAACATACAATCAGGCCTTTACGGAGCGTACGCACGACACGGGACCAGCTGGAACCTACCCAGCGCTCGTTGATTAGATCCCGCCCGTCAAGCTCGGATCTGCCGTTTTAACTATCAGGAGAAGTATGTTGGACGTATATTGAATATCCAGGTTCTAATTCTTTGTATTCTTCTCAAGCTAGATTACGTCGAAGCAAATGCACACATGGATCATTTTAATACTACAAGGGACGTCTTTTTAAAATTCCAGTTTTCAATCAAGTAAGTGCTGATGCATCTCCTTGGTATGGGCGGGTCGTTTTGTGCTAAATGGTATTTTTAAATTATTCCTTTTTATATTTTAAGGAAATCTACCGCTCACTTAGCTGACAGAAGGTTGTGCTCTCTCGGAAAGGCCTCCCAATCGGCCAATGGAAAATGATACTTTTGCTTTCAGGTTGTGCGCTCAGTTTGTAGTACAGTCTGAGCGCCCGACTGGCGAATGCCATCATTCACTGGCATCCTTACTCCAATACTCTGAATACGATTACAACAACGTCCTAGACGGTAACCTAAAAGTTCCACGAGGACATAAAATTCGGGTTTCTTCCGGTGTAAACCTTCGTCTTTACTACACACTCACCGGTTTACGTGGATACGATTATGCATCGCGCGTCCCGAAGTCTGAACACTTATATTTCATCTACGCATGAATGAACTTGAAGGACGTCAGCATAGAATCGCCCTACGTCAATTGGGGAGTAGCTGTCACTAAACTTTAAGCATCGAAGGGTATTGAGAAAGATAATATAAACTAAATATGCCTAACAAAGCAGTGCCGGGTTGTTTACGTGTCGATATCAGTCATAGATTATTTTACAGTGTGAAGAGGTAGACAGATGGCACCTTTGAAAGACGTAGGTAAGATGCATAGCTTTGATAACACATTGACCACGTACCCGCGTCGAAACCCCATTGCGAGGCGCGGGAAAGGCAGTTCTAGGTCGCGCATGTATCAGGAGCAAACATCTCCACTTTTCCTCTTTATAGCCCACTGTCAAAGTTTAATTTGTCTAAAAGTGAACGTACTGCTGTTATTGCCTCAGAAAATTGGCCAGCTTTCGTCGACGACGACTCACCGTACGTAGTTGCGGAAAGAGGGCATTGCGTTACTGTGACCATCATCGTGACGCTGCAAATCGGTAGGGCGCGCTGACTCAGCATTGGGACTGATGGTCTTTTTTGTGAACTCGATCGAGGGCACTTTTCGTTTATCCTTTCTGAATCCAAACCCTCCTTCTCGTGTAATATTGTGTCTTGCCCAAATCCATTTAAATTTCTGTGATGTTCGATCAAGAAGAAACATCCTTCAATGTGTTGATGCGCACTGCAACTGCTCTTGGTTGAAGTCGCAGACATTGCAGAAGTATCTCAGTGCTCCGTACACTTGGTATTCGGAGGTGTCTGCTCATACCAACAGCCCGAGCATCTCACCTTGAAACCATTTTATGAATTATACTCGAACCCTTGTCCGGGGCCGTTGCTCTCTTTTTTGTTGCAAAAGTGATGCATAGCAACGATTCGTTGGTTCAATGTCTAGTCATACTGCACCATAACATGATATATTCTCGATAAGAGGTATTTCTCTCAATTTCTCGCTCAAAAAAATGTTTCTCTAACAGAATTATCTTAGAACATCGACCCGCCGCCCCAAAAACCACTCGTGCCACTCCCATGGTCAATGCACTGCCAATTATTTACCCCAAACAGCTATTATAGCCAATTGGTTCAACTGGTACTCGATTGCTTTTTACCAATAACCATAAAAGACATATCTTGCCTTGCCCCCGCCACTTCCCGCCCCAAAATTAGAACAGTAGCCTTATTAGTCTATATCCCGAGAACCAATTCGCAGCATTTTGAAAGCATATAAAAAGCGGGGTGTCCCAGCATGTTTTCCCTCATCCCCCGCTGCTTCCTTCGGCTTTCCCACTACATAAATCCCTCCTATCCCTACTTTGACCGTTCTCGAACCAAAATGCCTTGCACTCGCACGCGGAAAGAAAGGGTAAGCAACGCTCCTTATTATCAGGCCTAAAGTGGCACACACAATTGGCCTGATGCTGATGACATCCTCTGCCTCATCTAGAACTCCGGTCCTGTAATCTGTCCGATATGTGGACAAAATTTTGCCTGCAAGAGCGGCCTGAGTCGACATAAGAAGACTCACGACCCCAACACAACCATGTATGCCTCTTTGTTTCTGTTTTAGAGGTCGTTTGACTCATCACTCGAATTTTCAGGTTCGAGTGTGATTTCTGTGGCAAAAAGACAAGGCAGAAATCCAACCATACTGCTCATTTAAAGAAAATCCAGTTAGTCCTCTTTGCTATGCCTATTTCTCATATGGTTTACCGTTTGCATCCTTAGCTTAGGAGAATTCAAATGCCCTACCCCTGGTTGCAAATTAGCATTCGCAAAGCATCACAACCTTAAGCGGCATATACGAAAATGCGTGCAACCAGAAGGGCTGAGTGCAGGAGAGCCGTCATCGTCAGCTTTCCCATCGAAACAACTATTTCCCGCCGCCGACGCGGGTACACCGCTTGAAGGCTTCGGCGTCTTTCCGGTGTCTCCGGAATCAGATCTCGTCGCGTGGTCGCCGACAGATCCTATATCACCCGCGGCCGACTCTCCTGCACACACCTCCAACGACCTTCCTCTTCTGTTTCCCGATTTTTCCAACGATGGACTTGATAACCGAGAGGTGATTTCGAATGCTGAGGTTCTCGGGGACATGGAGAATTGGCTCCAGATTCCATCAGACACCCCCGACTTTGGCGTTGCCAACGCGTCGTCTTTCGACTTCGTCCAGGACCCGTCCTCAGATCATTCATCCATACCAGCACCGGTTCCTTTAGTTGAGGACGAACAGCTGCCATCTCTCGCTGTTGAACAGACGTTCGACCTCCCTTTGGAGGATCTCCTGTCCATGTTCGGACCAGTGACCCCGGGGTCCGAGGACATGACAATAAATTCCTCTTTCCCCTCGTCAGTTGACCATTCGTCTCCGTTCGATTTCAGTTTTTTCTCTTTCGATACAGAGAACTCGCCGTATTCATTTCATTCTGAACCGTCGCTGCCCACAACGACGTTCTCCGAGCAGTTATTATTCGACTTTTAACTAAACTGTTTGTTTCCGGACACTTCACATGTTTCACCGCTGGCATCTTATTGTTATTGTTATTTCGCATTTTTAAATTATATTCTTCAATGTATCACGTATCGCACTACTTTTTATTGTTATTTAACGCGTCTTGCTTCACAATAGAACGATCGGAAGCTCGCGAGAGTTGCACCAATTGTACATTTACAAAATATCACCCGATCCACATAAATAAATTAAACCTTCCCTCACAGTCCTCAAAAATCTTTATCGACTCGGATGCTTCGCACAAAATCGATTCCGATGAATAGGCTGTATCATGAAGAAGGATCACCATCTATCCATTACTCCTCCGACTCACTGAAACACTGGACTCACGTCGAATAGAAGGACTAGAGCCCTTCAAAATCTCCGCGCTGGGAGCCAAAAAGCATAGCAAGAACACTCCTACACTAAGTATCCGGAATCAAGAAGAAGTGAGCATCTCAGTCTTCACGAAATTGAAAAGGAAGAATCGAAGCCACCGCTGATGATGTCTGACTGGGTATTAGCCTCGTTGAAGCTGGATTCAGAGGTCTTAATGTTTGAGGCTGGGGTGCCGACCGCAGTGCAAGTGGATCGGTTTGTCGGTGATATACCACTTGACAAGCACAGGACAACCGAGCTAGGCGACAAGATACTATTATGTGCGTAGCGCCAGAGCTGCAATTACCGGCACTAGTAACGAACGGCCAACAGAGCTCAGGCTTTTCTTAGCTAGTGTTGCTACCGCCGGTATCCTGATATTGTCGGTCGTGGGCGTAACTCTTTGGTTAGATATAAATTATACCAGGCGCGCAGATGGAAGATGTGGTCCCATTTCCAAGCGAAGAAGGGGGTTTTTCTGACGAAGGGGTCGCTCGTCAGGAGTGCTGAGGGTGGTGAACTCAGCACGCCTGCGGTCGTTGAACTGAGTTTTGTCGTAGCGAAGAAAATGCCGCAATGTGGAGTTTTGCTTCTTGTTTATCGTTAAAACGTATATAACCTTCAGCAAGAACGCACTCACACTCTAACACTGTCGTCGTCTTGTCTTCCGAAGCAAAGCTGCTCTGAATGACCCCTTACCCTCCATCTCAACCCAATGAACAGCAGGAACTCCTCGAACGACATGGTCTGCCTTCGTGGACACTTGTATCGCGTTCCTCAAGGCGTATAACCTACATGGCACTCAGCGTGGAGTTCTGCTGGAAAGTCTAGTAATCGATGTAACGGCTTTGGGTCGGCGTCATTGCAGGGTAAGAGGCATTTACGTTAGTAAATCCGAACAAAGACATCTTGCCGTTTTCCGGTGATGCGGGGGCCTTTCCGTTGGAGCTTGGTCCATGAGCTGCAGCGGCAGATGAGAACTGATCAAAGGAAGACAATGAAATCAGTGAAGTTGCTATGAGAAGACAGATATAAAATGTACCTCATCCTTGTTCTGGTTTGTCTTGTCTTACGCTAGAAAGGGATTTCTGTCGGTCATCCGTAACAAGTATATCTTGACTGTCTCGTTATTGGAGCCGATGGTTTATCTTAAACAAGGACAAAGTTGGGACAAAGTCTTCCACCGCCACTGCTCGCAGCCCTGTGTCGTCACCATGTTCCTGGAATTTTTACAGTGGCTTGCAAACTACTGGATTTCTGGAATGCAGAACATCCATATCTTGATCCTCTTGATTTGCGCATCTTGCTAACCCAAAAAAACAAGGACGTTGCGTAACGCTAAAGACACTTGCCAACTTGAAATGCCCGATTTTTAACAGTCACAGCTTATAAACACTTTCCTTTGTTTTCAAGATGACTCGTTACCGGAAACTTGAATAAAACAACGTGCGACAAATCCGAACCATAGTGCTAACTCTGTGCCTCGTCGGGTACTTGAATTGTTTCCGTTTATTCAACATCGGGCACGTAACATTTATCACTAGTCTTTGTATTACATACTCATGCTGAGGTTGTCTCTCGGAAATCCTTTGTCTGCTTTCAGGTATAAAGCACGCTGCATGATTTTCTAGGAAAGAAGATGGTTCTGCACATCCGACTCGATCGTTCCAACGAGGAAATACGGACTAGTCAAATTAGTATTTGGTATTCATTTGCCCTTTGTTCGTACCCGGGATGAGTGGCTCACACAATGTGCCCTTATAAAATGGCTCACTGGATACGCAGTATATCCCCAATCCTTCCCGTTCTAACAATCATCCTTGACTATATTCTCCCCACAGCCTTTCCGGCTGTCTACCTGCATATTTTTCCGCGTTAGGAATTTACCAGTCGTCGCCCATGGATATTTCTTCTTGAGTACAAGTGTGAGTTTTGATAATTGTTTATCTGAGAGAATGGCCTTCAATTCTCGACAGAAACATGTATCTCAAACTACAGTCGACGCTAACACCGCTAAAGAGCGAGGAAATCACATACATACGAAGCTCGCCATTCCATGATGCGCATACATCTTTGAGGATGAGACTACACCAATCACACGACCAGTACCGAGTTCAGAACCAAGAAGTGTCCCTTACTGGTCCGAAACGCTGTTCAATTGGACATCGCCAGCTGTAAGTCTATGGCATGACCATATTCACTAATAGACTGACACTGCTCTTCGGACTTATGAGCTATAACATCGAATCATTCAAGGCGAAGTGTGTACCCTGTCATGGAGATTTTCTCGCATGCCTGACATATTCATTCCGACGCAAACCGTATATCACAGTGCCAAACACCCTGAGGCGACACAAAGGTCTTGGATTCGGTCGCGGAAGCCAAAGGTGGGTAACACTCCTTATTATCAGTCCCAAAGAGGCACACACGTTTGGCCCGGTGCTGATGTCATCTTCTGCCTCATCCAGAACTGTCCGACATGTGGACAAAGATTTGCATGCAAGAGTGGCCTGAGTCGGCATAACTCACGACCCCAACGCTACTATGTCTGCCTCTTTATTTCTGCTTTAGAGGTTGTTTGACTCATCACTCGAATTTTCAGGTTTAAGTGTGATTTCTGTGGCAAAGAGACGAGGCAGAAATTAAATCATACTGCCCATTTAGCGAGCATGCAGTCAGTTCTCCTTGCTATGCCTATTTCTCACATGATTTACCGTTTTGCATCCTTAGCTTTGGACAATTCAAATGCCCTACCCCCGGTTGCAATCTAGCATTCGCGAAACCTCGCAAGCTCAAGCGGCATATACGAAAACGTATGCAACCCGAAGGGCTGAGCGCAGGAGAGCCATCGTCATCAGCTTTGCCGTCAAGACACTTATTTCCCGCCGTCGACGCAGGTATGCCGCTTGAAGGTTTCGGCGTATTCCCGGTGTCTCCGGAATCAGATCTCGTATCGTGGTCGCCGACAGATCCTATATCACCCGTTGCCAGCTCCCCCGCACACACCCCCGATGACCTTCCTCACGAGTTTCACCAGTTCTCTGACGACGAACATAATCACCGAGTGGGGGTTTCGAATACTGAGATTCTCGAGGACATGGAGAACTGGCTCGAGAATCCTTCAAACACCTCAGACGTTGGTGTTACGAATGCTTCGTCTTTCGACTTCTCTTTCCAGGGACCATTATATAGCGCGTCCTCGGATTATTCCTTCACACCGGTACCGACATCTCTAGTTGAGGACGAACGGCTGCCATTTCTGTCCCCTGAACAGACGTTCGTTGGAGGATCTCTTGTCAATGTTCGGTCCAGTGACCCCGGGCCCTGGAGATATGACAATAAACTCCTCTTTTCCCTCGCTAGTTTACCATTCATCTCCAATTGATTTCACTTTTCTCTCTTTCGATACAGTGGGCTCCTCATTGTCATTCCATTCCGACTCGTCGCCACCCCCAACGATGTTCTCCGGGCAGTCACTATTCAACTTTTAACCAATCGTTTTTTCCAGACACTTTGCATGTTTCACCGCTGGCATCTTATTGTTATTGTTATTTCTTATTATTTAAATTATATTATTCAATGTATCACACATCACACTACTTTTTACTGTTCTTTAACACATTTTGCTTCACAATAGAACCATCGGAAGCTAGCAAGAGTTGCATCAATTGTACATTTCTGGAATAACACCCGATCCATACAAATAAATTAAGCTTCACCTCATAGTCCTTCCGAAATCTTCATCAATGCTTCAAACAAAATTGATTCTAATGGATAGGCTGTATCGTGAAGAAGGACCACCATCCTCTCGTCACTCCTCACCGGTGAAACACTGAACTCGCATCGAATGGAAGGACTAGAGCCCCTCAAAACCTTCATGCTCGGAGCCCAAAAGTCTGGTAAGATTCGGAGGACTCCTGCGCTAAGTATTTGGAATCCAAGATGAATGGTGCATCTCGGTCCTCACGAAATTGAAAACGAAGAATCAAAGCTAACGTCGTCGATGTCAGACTAGGTATCAGCCTCGTCGAAGCTGGATTCGGAGTCCCAAAGGTTGAGGACGGGGTGCCGACCGCAGGGCAAGCGGACCGGTTTGTCAATGATATGCCACTTGAAAAGCACAGGACAGCCGAGCTAGGCGACAAGATACTATGGTGCGTGTAGCGCAAGAGCTGCACTTATCGGCTCTAGTAATGAACGGCCAACAGAGCCCAGGCTTTTCTTAGTTAGTATTCGCACTGCTGGTGTCGTAATATTGTCGGTCGCGGGTGTGGCTCTCTGGTTAAATATAAAGGTCCCATATTCAAGTGAAGAAGGAAGTTTTCCTGATGAAGGGGTCACTCATCGAGGTAGTGCTGACAGTGGTCCCCTCAGCACGCTTATGGTCGATAAACTGAGTTTTGTCGTAGCGAATAAGATACAGCAATGTCGAAGCATAAGGTGGAGTATCGCTTCTTGCTCATCGTCAAAAACGAAGATATAACCTACAGCGAGAACACACTCACCCTCTAACATTATTGTATTCTCCACAATGAACAGCAGGGACTCCTCGAACCCCCGGGTCTTGATGGACACTTGTATCGCGTTCCTCAAGGAGTATAACCTGCATGGCACTCGGTGTGGAGGTCCGCTTAGAAGTCTAGTTGTCGATGTAGCGGCTTTGGGACCGGCGGTATCTTTGCAGGGTAAGATTCATTCGCATCACTAGTGAAATCGAACAAAGACATATTGCAAGGGGAATAAATTCGCCGTCATCCCGCGTGGGGGGGGGTCTTTCCCTTCAAGCTTGTCCCATGAGGTGCAGCCCAAGATGAGAACTAGGCAAAGGAAGACAATGAGAAAATGGAATATTTGGAAATACGGTGAAGTTGCCATGAGAAGATGGATGTAAAACGTACCTCATCTCTGTTCTGGTTTGTTTTGTCCTATGCTAGAAAGCAATAACTGCTGTTTATCCGTAACAAGTATATCCTGACCGTCCCGTTATTGGGGCCGATGGATTATCTTAAACAAGGACAAAGTCCTCCATCGCCACTCCTAGCCCCGTGTCGTCGACATGTTCCTGGAAATTTTGCAGTGGCTTTCAAACTGCTGAATTTCTGGTTTTCAGAACATCTATCTCCAGATGCCCTTGATTTGCCCTTCTTGCTTAAAAACAAACAAACAAGGATGTTGGATAACGCTAAGGATATTTGCCAAATTCCCGATGTTTAATAATCACAGCTTATAAACTATAATCCCTTTCCTTTGGTCCACCAAGACTCCTTACAGGCAATAAAACAACCTGCCACAAATCCGAACCATGACGCTTGTTCAGTGCCGCGCCGGGTACTTGGATTGTTTCCGTTTATTCAAAATCGGGCTCGTAACATTTACCACGAGTCTTCGTATTACTCACATTCAAGTTGTCTCTCTGAATCCCTTTTTCTGCTTTCAGGTATGAAGCACGCAGGACGATCCACGCCGGGTCCAACGAGGGAATAAGGAGGAGTCAAATTAGTATTTGGTATTCATTTACTCTCGCATTGTCCTTGTAAACTCATTGTTCGTATCCGAGATGAGTGGCTCAGTAACACCTTATAAAAGGGTTCATGGGACACTCGGTATATGCTCAATCCTTCCCTTTCGAACTATCATCCTCGACCTTGTTCGCCCCGCAGCCTTTCGGACTGTCTTCCTGGGGGTCTTTCCGAGTTAGGACTTCGCCACTAGTCACTCGTGGAGATTTCTTCTCGAGTACAAGTGTGAGTTTTTATGATTCTTTAACTGAGAGCATGGTGTTCAACTCTCGACTCTAGAAACATGCATCTCGAACTACGGTCAACGCTGACACCGCTAAAGAGCGAGGAAATCAAACGCTGTTCAATTGGACATCGCCCGCTGTAAGTCTATGAGATGAGCATATTCACTAATAAACTAACCTTCCTCTATAGATTTATGAACTATAACATCGAATCATACAAAGCGAAGTGTGTACCCTATCATGGAGATTTTCTCGCATACCTGACGCATTAATTCAGATGCAAACCGTATATCACAGTGCCGAACGGCCTAAGTCGAGAAAGAGGTCTCCAAGTTGCACTTGCTCGCGGAAACCCAAGGTGGGCAACACTCCTAATCATCAGGTATGCACAATCGACCCGACTCTGATGTCACCCTCTGCCTCATCCAGAACTCCGGCTCTGTACTCTGTTGTCCTACATGTGACAAGGGATTCGCATGCAAGAGTAGCCTGTGTTATGGATATTGGCAATTACTATAATTGCCGTTAGTAAGCAGCACTAGTCTCGACTTCCCCTGAAGTTTCTTGAAGTTTCTTTTAGTTTCTACAATAATATAGAAAGATCTTGACATTTCCTACTTACAATTTCCCTAAGTAAGTTCTAGAATAAACGTCTGTATAAAAAGATGAGCAATAATGAACATTCAATCATCTACTCTTGATTGAATCTTTTCAACCCTATTCCAGTGTGAACTGCCTTAGTTCGGATTTGACTACGCTAAACGCTTGTCGGATCACTCTTCAGATACGCTAAACGCTTTCTGTAAACTCACGGGAATTCTGAAAGGTAATCAGAACTCATTTTCGTCAGCCTAATAAGCTATATGCTCTAACTACGACATTTATATTTCTTAGTAAGAGAAATACTACGGCTGATTCTTAACAGCCTGAGTCGACATAAAAAGACTCATGACCCCGACGCCACCAAGTATGCCTCTTCGTTTCTCTTTTATTGGCCCTTTGACTCATCCTTCGAATTTTCAGGTTCAAGTGTGATTTCTGTGGAAAAGAGACACGGCAGAAGTCGAATCATACTTCGCATATAAGGAGCATGCAGTTAGTACTCTTCACTATGTCTATTTCCGACACGGTTGACCGTTTACATCCTTAGTACCAGACCATACAAGTAAGGCCCAGAGTCCGTTGCTTGCCACCCAAATCCCAGGGCAGTAACGGAGAGGTCCATTGCACCAGTGCCTTCGATGCATGGCGACGCGACATTCCCTTTCGAATACGTCCACGTACAAGCGTTCCCATCGTTTGGGTCTTCGTCGGCATCCGTCTATAATCCAGCGTCTAATTTTCGCTTACCGCCGCTTGGAGGGGAGTTGATGACAAACAACTGCCATCTCTCTGTCCGCTGAGCAGACGTTCGACCTCCCTTTGGAGGATCCACTATCGATGTTCGGTCCAGTGACCCCTGGTTTCGAGGATATGACAATCAACTCCTCTTTCCCGTTGCCAGTTGACCATTCGTCTCCATTAGATTTCACTCTTTTCTCTTTCGATACAGTCGACTCCCCATTTTCATTCCATTCTGACTCGCCGCCACCCCAAATGACGTTCTCCGAGCAGTTAGAATTCGGCTTTTAACTGATCTGTTTGTTTCCAGACACTTTGCATGTTAACCTTCATCACTGGCATCTTATTGTTATTGTATCACAAATGGCAGTACTTTTTATTCTTATTTGACACATTTTGCTTTGGGATAGGACGATCGGAAGCTCGCAAGAGTCGCACGCAATTGTCCAAATGTAAATTTACAAAATATCACCTGATCGACACAAATAAATTTAGCCTTTCCCGGTAGCCCTTCTCAAATCTTCATCGATGCTTCTCACAAAATTGTTTCTGATCAATAGGCTGTATAATGATTCGTGAAGAACCCATCACTCCTCACTGAAACACCAGAATCGTGTCGAATGGAAGGACTAGAGCTCCTCAAAATATTAAAAATTCAAGATTCATAATAGAAGAAGCTCGAGTCTCTGCAGTGAGAAAGTACTACTCGCACCTGGCTGGAAGCTGATATTCAAATGCTTTTTGCCCTTGGTTCATACATACTACAGGAACCCAACCAGGTGACGAGTCGCGGATACCACTGGCAAGAGCTGTACGGACTCAATAAACCACTGTGGGGTACCACGAGTGCGGACCCATGTAAATTGAATAACGAATGACCGACCACCTTCCCAGTCATTGTGTGCTCAGTTCATAGTAGTGCATGTCGACTTATTCATCCTTACTCCAATATTCTTCATGAACAAATATATAGTTGAAACTACATCCTAGACAGTAGCCTAAAAGTCTCTCGAGGACATAAAATTCGGGTTCTTCCACTGGCAGTGTAAGTTTTCCATCCTCGTTGTTCTACAAGTTCCAATGGATGCGATCAAGTATGATAGATTATCTCATCTACGTATGAATGAACTTCAAGAACGTCGGCATAAAATCGCCCTGTACTATGTCACTGCATAGCAATGCTCTCCACCTCCGTCACGAGCGCTGAGTCGTTGAATTAGAACCGCCTGTCAGGCTCCCCCAATCTGATCTGCCCTTCAAGTTGGAAGCAAGCTGGGAGATGTATGGTAATAATATTTATGCTGTGAATCATGATTCTCTCTTCTTCTCAACTTGAAGCTGCGTCTCGTTGATCAGAAGCAGGCGCGGAGTTGATGGATGACTTCGACATCACGAGGCATGCACCTCCTTTTTCATCGTACCAGCTTTCAGTCAGGTGCTGATGTATCTCCTTGGCATGCAAAGGCTTTGACACGGTGTTGGGTTCTTTGGAGCGAATCATTGAATATCGGGATGCCCATTCCTGCTTCAAGTCTTATCCTATTTGCTCTCAAAGTCATTCTTGGATCTTAACGAGAACTAACCGTGAACATACGCCTGTCTCCGAATCAAAGCACATACTCCCAACCTCGCTTCAAATTATGTTTTATGCGATCGGATAATTTTACGGCGCTGGTGGTGCCTCGAACGTCATCAGCATACGGTTATGCATTGCGCGTCCCGCCTGTTATGGGCGCTGTTTTCGAGTCACCGTCGGGTGTCTTGGCCCGGATCCATCGGATGCGCACATCCAATGACACGCACGCCGTTCGTGTTCGAAAATGATTGATGGTTCCTGTTCGCACCACTGGGCAGTGATAGCTTGGCGTTATATTCGGGCTGGAAAAATATTCTTGGAATACCGTTTTCTATAGCATGAGCTGGAAGTCGGTAATAAAGTACGCCTCCGAGTCATGGATACCAAGCGTCGTCTGAAGACAATAAGCCACTGTGGGGCACGGGCATCAAAGTTGACACCATACAACTTAAATACCGAATAGCCGTCTTCGTCTACGTCTACTCCATAGGAGCGATGACTAAGGAGCCTATAGAGATGGCAGCGCTGACGCTACCAGCGTGACTTATGGTAGGCTGTACTGCATTGTAGAACCTTACGGAACCTGCTAGTAGTGGATCCTCGCTCGACGTATATAAACACGTCTGCCTGTCCTTTGTTTTCACGATGACTCGTTACCGGCGATAAAAACAACGAGCGACAAATCCGAACCATGATACTTTCTCGGTGCCGCGTCGGGTACTAGAATTGTTTCCAGTTATTCAAAATCGTGCGCGTAACATTTTACCACTAGTCTTTGTATTACACACTCACGTTCAGGCTGTCTCTCGGAATCCCTTTTTCTGCTTTCAAGTATGAATCACACTGCACGATCCGAGTCCACGCCGGGTCCATGATTTCCTTGGAAAGAACATGGTTCTAGTGCACATCCGACTCGATCGTTCCAACGAGGGAATAAGGACGAGTCAAATTAGTATTTGGTATTCATTTGACCTTGCATTGTCATTGACAAGTCATTGTTCGTATTCGGGATGAGTGGCTCAGTGACACGATGTGCAGCTATAAAAGGGCTCGTGGGACACTCGGTATATACACATTCCCTCCCTTCCGAACTATCATCCTTGACCGTGTTCTACCCAAAGCCTTTCGACCTGTCTGCCGGAGGGTTTTTTGGTGTTAGGACTTTACCACTCGTCGTCCATGGAGATTTCTCCTCGAGTACAACTGTGAGTTTTTACGATTCTTTATCTGAGAGAATGGTCTTCAATTCTCGATAGAAACATGCATCTCGAAGTACAGTCGACGCTGATATCGTCAAAGAGCGAGGAAATCATATACATACAAAACTCGCCACTCCGTGGTGCGCATACATCCTTGAGGATGCGATTACATCAATCACACGACCAGGGCCTAGTTCAAAACCAAGACGTGTCCATTACTAGTTCGAAACGCTGTTCAATTGGATATCGCTTGCTGTAAGCCTATGAAATGGGCATATTCACTAATGGACTGACCGTACTCTAGATTTACGAGCTATAACATTGAATCATACAAAGCGAAGTGTGTACCCTGTCATGGAGATTTTCTCGCATGCCTGAAGTATTCATCCAGACGCAAACCGTATATCACAGTGCCGAACAGGGTGAGGCAACAAAGAGGTCCTGCACCCACTCGCGCAAACCAAAGGTGGGTAAAAATCCTCATTATCAGTCCCAAAGGGGACCCAACACTGATGTCATTCTCTGCCTCAACCAGAACTCCGGCTCCGTAGTCTGTCCGACATGTGGACAAAAATCTGCATGCAAGAGTAGCCTGAGTTGGCATAAGAAGACTTACGACCACGACACCACCAAGTATGCCTCTTCATTTCTGTTTGATAGGTTCTTTGACTGATCCCTTGAATTTTCAGGTTTGAGTGTGCTTATTGTGGCATAAAGACATGGCAGAAGTGCAATCTGACTTCGCATATAAAGAGCATTCAGTAGGTTCTCTTTCTTATGCCTATTTCTCACACGGTTGACCGTTTACACCCTTAGTACCGGGCCATACAAGTGCCCTACTGCCGGTTGCACACTAGCCTTCAAGGAACCCGCCAAACTCGAGTGCCATGCGCGGGAAATGCGTCGCCAGAGCAAGAATAGGATGCAGCATCGGTGACTCCGTCCGCACGTCTCAGCTGCCCTCATTGCTGATCCTCTACAGATTTCCTTCAGTAGAATCGAACAATTCTGCAGCGAATTTAGGTGGTGGGTCGCTGACACCGCAGACCAAACCAAGGCCCCAGAATCCATTGCCTGCCACCCATCACGGTCTTCTTGAATGTTTAAATCCCAGGGCAGTAACGGAGAGCTCCATTGCACCAGCGCCTTCGATGCATACGTTCCCTTTCGGATACGTCCACGTGCAATCGTTCCCATCGTTTGGGTCTTCGTCAGCATCCAGCGTCTACTTTTCGCTTACCGCCGCTTGGAGGGAACACACCACCCCTCCCAAAACGTTGCGAAGGAACTCCTTGAGTAGACCCCCTCCGAACTTCAGCGTATTTGAGCGTCAGGGACTCGGACCTTTTGGTCAAAAGCCAACTCACTCAGGCGTACACACGTCGGAGATACGACCCACTAGACGAGTTCAGATCCAATAGACGTTCGGCGCATGGTTGACTCTCAGACCACACCTCCGGCAAACAGGTTACAGGGTAATTAAAGCATGCATCTCGATGTAGATCTGGGTCAAGGTCGAAAATGTCCTCGAATGGGATTCTGTAGTCTAGCCCTTCGATCTTGGTATGAGAACCAAGAGTGATTCCGATACTTTCAAAGCACGTGGAACTGCTGGTCGCTCTGGACTGGGGCAATATCTCATGCCAGTACTGACAGCTCAGGTTGAGGACGAACAACTGCCATCTCTGTCCCCTGAACAGACGTTCTGACCTCTGTTAGGGTATTAGTCATACGTCATCACTAATCTTCACTTTCCTTACATTTCTATGTCTTTCTGCGAACTTATGAGAGACTTCTCCAATCTTCCTACAGAATCTCCTTACCAGAAACTTCTAGAATAAATGTAGAGTATTTAAGTACATCAATGTGCTCGTAGACAGCATCTCGAATTTTACACTTCTTTTGACAAACTCAATCAAGTGTGAACCTTCAGTAATTCAGTTTGATTACGCTTGGCGCTGTTCAAACTCTATTACTACTCTCCAGTTCTGAGTCCACTAACTGTTTAGTTACGCTAAGCGCTGTCTAAATAAGTTAGGAAAGCTCTTCATAGGTAAAGAACCCCTATTTTCCTATATTCTTGAATTCCTACCGTCAGATTATAGACGCAAACTCAACAACCTCCCTTTGGAGGATCTACTAGCCATGTTTAGCCCAGTGACCCCTGGTTCCAAGGATATGACAGTAAACTTCTCTTTCCGTTCGGCTGTCACTTGACCATTCATCTCCATTCGATGTCACTTTTCTCTCTTTCGATACGGTCGACTCCTCGTGTTCATTTCATTCTGACTTGTCGCCGCCCCCGATGACGTTCTCCAAGCAGTTGCTATTCGACCTTTAACTGGGCTGTTTGTTTCGGACACTTTGCATGTTTCATCGCATTGTTATTGTTATTTCGCATTATTTAAATTATATTATTCAATGTATCACATATCGCACTACTTTTCATTCTTATTTGACACATGTTTCTTCACAAATAGAACTATCGGAAGCTCGCAAGAGCTGCACACAATCGTCAAAATGTATATTTAGGATATATCGCGTGATCCAAACAAATAAATTAAGCCTTCTCCCGTAGTCCTCAAAAATCTTCATCGATGCTTCGAACAAAACTGATTCTGATGAAGAAGCTGTGTCGTGAAGAAGGACCACCATCCTCTCATCACTCATCACTGCTGAAACACTGGAATGGAAGGACTAGAGCCCCTCTAAATATATTCGTGCTTGGAGCCAAAATCCTAGCAGGTGCCAAGAAGACTCCTGCACTAAGTATTCAGAATCAAATAAGAAGAAGGGAGCATCTTGGCCTTCACAAAATTGCAAACGAAGAATCACAGTCATTGACGCCGATGTCAGGACCCTTTAAACCTCAGTCCTCAGTACGTGATATTTCCCCAGAAAGCAGAGTCTCACACATGTGCAAACACAAAAAGGTTACATATCACTTCCTGATAAACCACTGTGGGGTACTACAGGTGACGATGTCAGCGTTAACCCCATGTAAATTGAAAAATGAATGAATGACCATCTTTGTTGTGCGGTCAGTTCATAGCACTTTGACAGTGGAACGTCATCGTTCTATCCTTACTCCAATTCTCCTCGCGGGTGCAGCAACATCCTAGACAGTAGCCTCAAGGCCATACAATTTGGGTTATCCCAGTGTATGTTTTCCATCCCCGCTAGTTCACAAGTTCCCATAGACATGAGGTCTGAGAGATTATTTTATCTATGCATGAATGAACTTGAAGGATGTCAGCATAGAATCGCCCTACAACATCTATGGAGTGTCCACCTGGGGCACGCACTGGCACAACAATGCTCTCCACCATGGGACCAGCTCCGTCAAATGTAGGCTACTGAGTGCTCGTTGAATTAGAACTGCCTCAAGCCATCAGGTTGTGAGTCGGATCTGCCGTTTTTATTTTGAATAAATTGGAAACAGATGGTGGATGTATGATATAGTTTAATAATATTCATGTCGTGAATCGTGATTCTTTTTTTCTATTCTTCTCAAGCTAGGTTTCATTGACCAGAAGCAGACACGGCGTTGATGGATGACTTTGATCATTGAATGTTAGTATCTCCTTCAATACATATCAATTCAAATAACATGATGATGGCTGTTACCATCCCTGCTGTTAACAAATCATCTTCTTCTGATATCGAATTTCTTTGAAGGTAAGCACACCACAGAGTGGATGGGATTCCCAGATACCTCTCCCTTAACATCCAGGTCAGTGGGAGTGTATATGACATTTTCAGCCCTATCAATCCTGTTCTCCTGTTTCTACAATGCTGCAAAGATCATGAGAGTTATTCAACTGTGGATCTTTGCAAAACAAAATAGATGTCGCACCAGTTGAAGGAGATGTGATGCATATTTTTGTACAAACACCTTCGCTGCAATGCAGATCCCATCTGAGAACTAAAATCATGCTTCTAGCTCCTATATGAACATATGGAATCCATAGCAGTGCTGTGTTACCTGGTGCCAAGGGATACCGCTTGCAGTATCAAGGGTCCTCATGTTTCCAAAGTATGATCACTTATGTTGGCAACAATTGTTGTAATGATGGCTGTTTTCAAGTGATGTCCAGCCATTAAGCATCCTCAGCAATTGGCCATATGAGTGACTGAATGAGATCAAAAATTCTAGGTGACCTGATGATTACTTGAGCTGTGCTTGTCCCTTGCATCTTTGCACTGTGTTATTTAAAGTTGTGATGAGATGCAACATCATATCACTACCCTACATGTCACTATGGTGATGAGCAATTGCTAAAAGTAGATCTTTGTGATGGCAGCGCTGACGCTACCAGCGTGACTTATGGTAGGCTGTACTGCATTGTAGAACCTTACGGAACCTACTAGAGGTGGATCGTAGGCGTATATAAACGCGTCCGGAGCATCACTCGTCGACAACTTTACAGCAATGGATACTCTCAGCCAGTCAGCGCTACACCTCGCTGCCCAGCAACCGCTTACCACTCCGTCCTTGGACTTGACCAACATCCAGGGTGACGTCCTGTATGCCCTCCCCCTCTTCGTCTCATAACGACTTCGTGCTGACTCTGCTGCCGGACAGCGGTGGACTACCAAAGAAGACCCAGACCTGCCTGTTCTTCCAGATCACGAACACCACCCTATTCAAAGTGCAGCTCAAGCTATTCGTCCCGCTGGTGAAGACAACAGCGCAAGTGCTCGCGGATCGTAAGGCTATCGACGAGCACAAGAAGAAGAACTCCCGAGGGCCGGGTGGGAAACCCGCGCTCATCCCAATGGTGGGCGTCAACATTGCGTTCTCGCGCTTCGGGATTGACAAGGTATGGCTCCCCAAGCCTTCCTTCATGTATAATGATTGATGTTTTACCACGCACTGGAAGCTCGGGATCACCGACGCCGACGCCCTCGACGATTCCGCGTTTGCGAGCGGTCAACTAGAAGACGCGGTGAAGAACCTCGGGGACAGAGCCGGAGGTGACTCCCTCCCGGACTGGGAGCCGGCGTTCAAGGAAAGGATAGACGCCGTCATCCTCATCGCGGGGACTCGTCAGCCAACCGTAAACTGCAAACTCCTCGAGATACGAACACCTTTCGGGCTCTCCATCCATCAAGTCACACATATCCAGGGAGACATCACGCCAGATGCTGTATCAGCACACGAGCAGTACGTTCTCTCTTTGCGTCTCCTGCTATTTCGGTTTGAGTTTCATGTGGGTGTACGTACTTGATAGCTTTGGGTTCCTAGACGGCGTATCGAACCCGTCTGTCATCGGGTTCGACAAGAACCCACCCCCGGGTCCTAAGCCCGTACGTGCGGGGTCGATACTCGCTGGACACGAGGGGGACTCGAGGGCGGCGAAGAGGCCCGGGTGGGCGACGGATGGGAGTTTCCTGGTTTTCCGGTACTTGTTCCAGCTCGTACCCGAGTTTGACGAGTATTTGAGGAGGCACCCCGTTGTGGCTCCGAACCTTTCGCCTGAAGCTGGGAGCGAGCTGAGGGGCGCTAGGATGGTTGGAAGGTGGAAGAGTGGTGAGTCTCATTCTGGGCGATGTCTCAGGTGACTGGTGCTCAATGAATTTTATTCCACGGTAGGCGCACCTATCGGTATGCTAACATCCCTGATCTGCGTTTGTGCCAGTTTTTTCTGATCAGCTGTGCTGTAGATATCACGCCGCTCAAGGACGATCCAGAACTGGGTGCAGATCCTCAGAGGTGCGTCAATCTCCTATTTAGCTGTATGACACTCATTCCCATGCCCAGGAACAACGACTTCCGGTTCGAGGGAGAACGGGATGACCAGTCTCGATGCCTTTCGCCTCTCACGTCCGCAAGACCCTCCCTCGTGCGGATCTCGAGGACGCAAACCCTCCGATCTCGCTGGAGAACAGGCGCATCCTCCGTCGGGGCATCCAGTTTGGACCTGAGGTCACTGAGAGGGAGAAGGATGAGGCGAAGACGGAGCATGGACGCGGTCTGCTATTCATGTGCTATCAGAGCAGTATCGTTGATGCGTTCCAGTTTATTCAGCAGAGTACGTGCCAGTGTGAGGTGATGGTATGACGAGGACTGATCATTCGGATACGCAGGTTGGGCGAATAGCGTCACCTTCCCGCCATTCGAGCAAACGCCTGCGACACCTGGGTAGGGACACTTGTTGTCGTCTCGAAATACCCCTCAGTACTGATTGAGGACCGTATGTAGTTTCGACCCTATCATTGGACAGGCCGGGAACGCTGGAATCCGAACGCTGTCGGGGACTGACCCTGCTGATCCGAATGCGGAAATCACTTTGACGGAAGAGTTTGTCGTTCCTCGTGGTGGAGAATATTTCTTCACGCCGTCGATCAAGAGCTTGAAAGAGACGTTTGCGAGTCTGTGAGGATTAAGGTGGACTCTTCTGTAGGAGAAGTAAGTATTTCTGGACTATATAATCAGTGACTTCTTACAACTGTCAGTATTTATCTGAATACGAAAAGATAAGTGCCCTTTTTTGATGAGACTGCATCTATCACGGGCCATAGGCGAGTGATTGCCCATCATGCATGTCGATGAGGTCAAAGCATTTAAAGAGGTTGTTGTCTAAGCCAGATAGTCATCGTCCACGTTAGGATCCAGAAGCCACCTGCTCTCTAGTGTGAAAGATCTAAGATGCAAACCCGCGGCCCCGCCCGGGAAGTACCTATCGATCAAACGAAGATCATTGGTAGTAGCAGCCCTCGGAGATCTTAGATGACCGCACGGGAATATACTTCAATGGCGGTCATCATAGCCAACGACAAGGTCTGTCTCAACTGGGAATATCATTCGTGGCCTATCTCCTCAGTGTAATAATCAGGAACTTGAAGGTGTTCAGTCTCGTAGTAGCAACCCATAACGGGACTTTTCCTTTCCGTTGAAACAATCATGTCAGCATCACGGTGAAGACTACAAGTTTGGCACCCACCAGACGTCTGAGATAGCCTAGTTCTGGAAATCCTGCCGTGATAAGAAATGTCTGTTCTTCCCCAGCGCGATCGTCACGTCGGCGTGGAGTAGGGAGCTGATATGTCAACGGGGGGAGGCTTTGTGCGTGGATCATGGAAAGATCGGTGTACGAGTAATCGATGGCAGACAAAAACGAACAATAAGCTTAACACTAGTTTAGTGTCCGAAAATTTGAGCGAATCACCCTGCGGATACTTGAGCCTGTCAATGAACGTGAAGCCGAAACTGCGGAAAGAGTCGGGCCAAATTGGCGTCGTGAGAGATAAGACTCGCGATTTGTCATCAAGAATACGGTATGGTCAAACTAGGACTCGAGAGTTGTTACTGGTGGATAGTACTCAGTCATCGGTGTCGTGTGCGAAAAGGGCAAGTCCGGCTAGTGGTCTGCATTCCGACTCCTTCACCCTGACCAGCCCACCAACGCCAGCGTGCGTTCTCACGCGTATTCTGAGCACCTGGACCTTGCGGAGAACTTGGGCACTATGATTGACCTTTTAGAATCCATGAGATGTCATTCGAGGACCTAGGATGATCTTTCTTGGCCCTCCTCACTTGGAGTTCGTTAGGTTAGCGAAGCGATGTTCCAACCCCGACAGGAGAACTCAATGCTGAGCTCTCTATGGTAATGGGTAATGCAGTAATCCCTATCTGAGACGGCGACTATGAAACTCGTGGCCGGAGACGGATAGAGTACAGTATCCTTGACGCTCCATATCAGCATAGACCCATCTTGCTCGACACAGAAGATTCAGATGCCCTGTAGATCCCAGTATATAGCGCTCGATCGTGAGTATCCATTGATCTCGTAGGCATCGAAGGGGGCATACTACTGGATGTTCTATTCCGTTTTCAGACTTGACGTGGTACATGTTATAATCGTCGGGACTGGAGCCAGCACAGTGAGATCTTTGGTTACCTGATCCGGGCAGACGATCACGGTCGATAGTCGTTTCATCACATTCATTTAAAAGAGTCGTAGAGACTAGAATCGCAAAAAGTTTCTTTTCTTTCTTTTTTTTGGTGTTTCCTAGACAAAGATGGAAGGAGAATGCCGTTTTCTGGGGAGTGGGAGAGAGGTCTTGTAGGTCGCTCAATTTGCGAGTCTGAGAGTTAAATGCACTGGCACGGACGTAGCGCATACGAGAGTGTTGGCCTTGCTGTATTCGATGTGGTGGTTTTTGCTGAGCAGGTCCATTGATAGCTTCTTGCAGAGGCTGTGTGGTATCTGCACTCCGGTGATTTGGCATTGGTGGCAGCTCTGGGCAGTCGGGGGGATATGGCCTCTAGACGCGATGAGCGATGTGGAGGTTAGCAGTTGATCATGTGGATTGGCCGTCACTCAAGCTGTGCTCTGTGCTTACCCATCAGTTCAAAGAGCAAGATACGGGTGGCCCTAATAGTCCATGCGCTTTCAGCCTAACGTTGGCGTGCTGACTAATGAGTGTTCCTATGTACAGAGAAAATTTTGATGGCAGCGCCGCAACTCGTGTTTACAAAATCAGCTTGTGAAGGTCCATATCAGATGGTAGGGGCCGAAGAAAGGACAGGGCGGATTGTCTTGAAGTGCGAGCCTGAGGGCTCATTAGGCAGCGTTGCCAGTTTATAGTATCAAGCCGCCAAACGCCGAAGTGAAACGGCAAATGCCGATTCGACTTGAACGACCATCGTACCTTTGGATTATATCTCACCCCACCATTGGATATTACCGATCGCGCATTGTACCAAAATTCGATGCTCAGAATAGGAGTCCTTTTTTGCGCGCTTAAAAGACATCCGAACCTTCACACCGGGCCCTAAGCCACTCAGGCTCAGAACCGCACCCGCAAAACTCGGATATTCTTCCCGGTGGCGGACTGAAGGCCTTGGAATAAATCAAAAGGCAGGGGAACTCGTCGGGACCTAGTGAACCATTGCTGACAACTGTTGCTGCCGCCACTAGAGAACGTGGAAGATGGAAGAGATGGCCTGGACGACTTGGAGGGAAAAACAATACGCCACACAACCCACAGCAGGTGATAATGTAAAGCATTCTATTCTACCATCTTCTGAGGACGTCGTCGATAGCCATGCCGAGGATCCTTCAAGTTTGAAACTGCATTGCGAGATGGGTCTCCGGAATTCTTTCGAGTTGGAAGAACAGCATTTCACACTCGAAGGGAATGAATTTTACTTTCGGATAATTTTGGAGACGCGGTGCTAATGACGTGTATACTGTTTGTTTAGCATTTTCGTATTAAAACAATTGGTTGTTCCTATTCACACCAGGTGAATTCTTGACGCTCATCCCCATGGTGGGCGTCAACATCGCATTCTCGCGCTTCGGGATTGACAAGGTATGGCTCCCCGAGATTCTTCCCTTCATGGTTGATTATTGACGTTTTACCATGCACTGGCAGCTCGGGATCGCCGACGCCAACGCCCTCGACGATTCCGCATTTGCGAGCGGCCAACTGGAAGACGCGGTGACGAACCTCGGGGACAGGACTGGAAGTGACTCCCTCCCGGACTGGGAGCCTGCGTTCAAGGAAAGGATAGATGCAGTCATCCTCATCGCAGGGGACTCCCACCCAACTGTCAACAGTAAACTCCTCGAGATACGAACACTTTTCGGGCTCTCCATCCATGGAGGTCACACGTATACAGGGCGACTTAGCAAGGGTCACATGCCGACTTCAACCTTCTATGGTCTTCTCGTGGCTGCTCGTTATTTATGGATTATCGGCTTGAGTGATACTAAGGCGTTTGTTTACGCATGTCTGACACGATTTTCCCATCGCTGTCACAGTGACTGTTACGACCAATGCGACCATTTCATCCTTTGCATCCCCCATACCAATTGGGACATAATGTCTGAACAGCGCGCTCATGCTGTCTATACTAAACTCCTCCTGGCACGAGGTCATGGATACCCTTTATGGATTCCGGAGCCAGACTACAGCCTTCCACCAGAGTATATCGATAAAGGTATATCTATCGGCGACGTTGTGATCATCAGAGACGACGGAGGTTTCGACTTTCTCTTCAACATCTTCCTTGAGGCCGACCATCCCATCAATCGAGGTCGAGTTCCCCCTCGCTTCGAGCCAATACGTGTCGGTAATTTGACCACACGTACTATCCATCTGCAACATGGGAGGCGATCATCAGTTACTAGTTCTCTTGTCACACACTCGATCGCCGCTGGAGGATCAACGGCACCGTTAGTGCCCAGTTATTCTTCATTCAGATAACTTTTTACATATCTGTTCAGCTTAATCGCAGGCGGAGACGGCGGAGTGGAATTTACGGTATTCAAAGAACAGGCGGCTATTCTTGTGCTTCCTGAGGGCGCCACAAGATTTGACACTAATCAACCCTCTCTGATGCGGAATTATGCCCTTCAGCATGGGCACGAGTGGTATGAGTTTGTTAACGGACCTACTCAAGGACGAGAGGCGTTGAATGGTTCTCTTGTTCTCGTGTCTGGATGCGACAAGGCAGCAGCGTGGGGATCGGCGTCCATGTCCAGACCTTCACCCGATTACAGCGTCAAGCTCACCTTCTCTTTTCCAGGTGTTGCAGACGGACAGATAGCCCTTGGATCATCCTGGACAACTCAGTTAAGTACGAGTACTCGACTTTTCCCTGATGTTTCCCGTTCTGCATCTGCCCCTCTAAGAGAGAACCAGGGCGTCTTTATCCGCGGCTTTACCATTTCTGTGCGAGAGAGGAATAGTGTTCGCAGAGTGCTCCCCGTGTCTTGGCTGCCTGACGAACAATTGACAAACGTGTCGTCGAAGTATTCGATGGACATTAGTCCGAGGGCATCCTACTCTCGTTCACCGCCCATTTCTGGACCGTCATGGGGTGTCCATGGGACGCCTGATAGAGGATACCTGGACAATGACAATTTGGTAAGAAAACAACCCATATATTCCATATCATTTTGAGAACCGTTGTAGATAAAATTAGCTCGGTCTATCGCCTCCCTGCATTTAGTAGGTACACTTATTGCCGTATAAGAATTTCGCCGCTGATGCATTATCAAAGGATGATATAGAAAAACCGACCTCGAGTAGCACATCTGCCGTTAGAGGTTGACCTTCATAAAGACCGAACTGTTGTTGTTGACTATGTTTTAGGAACAGACAG
>JANDKJ010000679.1:0-16413 GCA_028551335.1 Armillaria sp. CMW 4456 | reverse complement strand
CGGCAACATCCGGAATGTTCGAGCACAATTGCTCTTCCTCCACAAAGCTCTCATATCTGCTAGAACTTTCGAGCAGATGAAATAACAGTAAATTTATAGAACCTTCTAGATACATTGTGTAGTATATAAGGCTGACATTTGGCCCAGTATAATTAATTAATTCCTTCATAACATCTATCCACTAAGGTAGTAGACCAAGCAATAGGTTTACCACTGTGTATTTAAACCATCCTCACAATAGTTGTAAGAGTAGAAAAGAACATGGAGAAGTCAAATAGATCGGATGAAGTGTACAAGAGTGACATGATAAGAAGATCCTCTTCGGTGCCTGTACAGCAGGATGAGGCGGGTAAAGGCTGAGCGTGTTCCCAATACGGTGTCCATGAAGGTAAATTAAATAATGACAGACTGAGTCATCATGAGGCCAGCTTGATGAGAAAGTTGTCATCGTCAAGGATGGACCAACATGAGACAGAAGGGGAACGTCTGTGGAGAAACGGAGTCAGTAACTTGAAAGTATGCCTTCAGTCAATATGTCCAAATGATCCTTGCGCCGGTAAATGATACTATCATTTACCTTGAATGAGTCATACTGGCTCTTGTTGGAAAAATCAGCTCCGGGGGATACCGGCAAACGGCCCGATCAAGGGACTCCATCCATTCGCAAATTGTTCGCAAACTTTTGGTACGTGAAAGTACATACTTCGATGGACAGCCATAGTACCCAATTTTCTACCAGATATACTCTCGGACCTCGTGTTAGGTCCATCTTCACCATGCAAACGCAACGGAGTCATACAACCAATGCGCGGATTGTATCGTTGCCATCGATGGAGGTTTACCGGTCGTGCTTAAGAACTCGAATCAAACCATGCGGCATTAATTTTGCATTAATTCCGATCCAGCATTACTTAAAATGTAGATATATGGCTATGCTTACGTTTGCTTGCGGCAAATAATCTCAACATTGACGTCGACGTCGAGCACGACACTCCGAGTTCTCGAGTTCTATCCCTCTGCCCACTTCCTTATATCATAGCCATTAGCATATGTACTGACCAGAGCAGCTGCAACTAGGACAGGCTCATATGGAGCAAGCCCTAGAAATGACTACATCTCTATGAAGGTATATCACTCTTATAACCTGCAAAAGCTTTTGCGTTATGGTGACACCATGTCTGATAGACACAGGAAAGGAAGTAACTCGAACATGGGGAGCACCGGTCTGTACTGCGATCACTTTGGCACACAACTTTTTCGTCACCCTCATCGTTGAATGGGGACACTCGAGGATACGGAGGATGAATCTTCCGGAGCAAGTCATCTCTGCAATATTTTTCTCCTTCGAAGCCATTGGAGAAATAGTGACGAACTATACACACCGGATTTTCACTGAAAATTCTCTAATTCAGCGAGGTTGGAACGGGCTATTCTTTCAGTCGCTATCGCGGTATCATACGAAAAAAACGGTCGCGAGGGAATAGTGTCCTCAAATAGTGAGGGTCGTGTCACAAACGGGACTTTGTGCGCATGGATATGCAAAACCTCAGAAACTGTTGTCCTGGCACTGGCGAGAGTCTCCCCAACGTTCGGCCGTACTTGGTAGGTCCCCACCATCCATACCTAATACATTTGATTAATATTTTCGTGAGTTTCTGTCTCTTGACCCCACTAAACTGTAGGCGCGCGTGCCCTGCCTGAAGAACTGTCCTTTGAGGCTATTTTGAGGTACATGCCGTTGACTCATTGGCAGTACCACGTTCTTACTACTGCCAGCGATGCAACTTGTAACAGAAGGGTTTACTATTCTTTAGCACTATGCGCTTAACAAATTGGACCATCTGAGGATGCAAGGAAACATCTACGGAATGCAGAGTTCGTCCGCCATCCCGTGTACTGGGCGGCATTTCGATGAACTTGGAAATCATTGTCGATCAATCTTGCATCACATCCTAGTCTATCTACCGACTCGCCGGTACCTCTTCTTTTCATCTGGGATGCTGCTACCGCACTTGGACTTTGATCCCAAATCAACGATGGTAGATGATGATTTTCGCCACCTATTTTTAATTACTCGCTTTACTCGCAGTCCACCCACAATGGGTTGGGAGAAGACCCCTTCCGCCGGAGGTCAGCCGACCTTGGTTCTTCTTTTCAGGCTCAACTGCTGGTCCGGTCATGCTCAGAGTTTCATTCTCTCCCCACGTTCAGCACAAGGGCGAATCCACACTTTTTATATCTGAACCTTTGATCTCTTGTAAACATGCAAGTCGCAGTGCTTGTTTTCGCGGTTAGTCCCACTTCGCTTTGCACTCAGAATTGTGTCCATGACCTGTCCCCTCGCAGATCTTGCCGACGATATTCGCCAGGGATCCCTTTGTTCTCACCCCAGGCTTTGACATAGCCTCGGTCACTGCTCTGGCAGAGTCGTTGCCTTCGCATTCTTGGGAATTCGGGACAGCCTCGGAAGCGTTGCTTGAGCTCTACAACCCGGAACTATCTGTCTATGGGTCGTTTCCATTATCTACACAACAGCACCCGGATTCGTCTGACAATGTCAAGGCACTCTCATATGCGAAAGATAAGATTGTGCTCGGTGGGGGGGCTAACGTGCTGAGCAATGGAGATGGCGCAGTCGGTGACCCAGCGAGCTTGGGTGTATTTGCCTGGATGATTAGTAAGACAGACGAGGTCTACGCGAATAAGGCCCGACAAGAAATGGAATATCTGCTCGAGCAGGCGCCGAGGTGGGAGAATGGCGCTATCAGCCAGAGGGCAGATGTCCCTGAACTATGGTACGTGTTTTCTCCGTCTTCTTGTTGCGCTGGGATGACAAGGGTTGCAGGGATGACTTCATATACATGGCGCCGCCGTTCATCGCATACTATGCCGCCGACACGTCAAACGCGTCCCTTCTACACGAAGCATACAGACAATGTGGGTTATACCGCGAAGTCCTGAAAGCAACCAATATCACTAGCGAGTCTTACGATGGCGTGTGGATGCACATTATCGGTCCGCAGAAACAGGACGTTGGGTTGTGGAGTACCGGAAATGGCTGGGCAGCTGGGGGGATGGCTCGTGTGCTGGCTACCATCATGAAAGCATCCGTGGCTGAGCTCGCTTCATGGCGCCAAGAAGCCATAAAAGACTTAACAGAGTGGATCAAGGAGATTGTCGATGGCGTTATAGGATCCCCAACCACGCATGGACTTGTTCGGAACTACCTCGACGACATATGGGAGGATGGTCACGGGTTCGGAGAAATCAGTGGAACATCGATGATTGCTGCTGTTATCTATCGTATGGCCATCCTGTGTCCTGATGTGTTTGATCAGTCCTATATCTCATGGGCTGACGGGGTACGTGTGACGCTTGGGGGCAACGATAAGGAGGGGAATCCGCATGTTACTGCAAATGGGACTGTCACGCCTGCTGTTGATCCGCTGGATTGGCACAGTACCGCGCCATGGACGGCAGGAAGCCCTGAGGGACAGTGCTTTGTGGTGCTCATGTATGCTGCTTGGAGGGACTGTGCTTATGAAGGGACATGTGCGTACAATGAAACGGTTGGCGCAGGAGCTGAGGAAGATCAGACTATGACTAAACGGGCTTGAGCGTCACGGGAGTCGTGGGTATCGTGTTGCTTTCGTCAAATTTTAATGGTAAACTGCAGCGTACTCATGTTAGTTAGGGTTATCCTATTTAATTGCGCACGGCTGCTTCCGTCTGTATGCATGAGAAGACCAATTCAGTAAACTGATACTGCCATAGGATCATGGCGAACGCAGATTGAATGCAGTACAGAGCGGAAAAGAGCCATATCGGTTTGATCTTAGCTCTTTTCCCCCAAGCATGCAAGAATGGTGTGTAACCAGAAATATTTGCATCGCAGGTTAGCTTTGATATTGCGATAATGATCCTCAACCGTCAATAGTCCGTGATAAGCTAGCATAGCCACCTGGGAGAGGCCTTCGCCGCTATTGTGAGGATGAGTGAAATACATAGTCCTTGATCTACTACTATCTTAAGTACTTGGGATGTTATGAAGGATGATTCTACTAGGACAAAATATCAGTCTTTAATACTACACGAGTAAAATCAGTATAGATATGCGAAGTAACCGAGCGAACACCTGACGAGTTTGTAACCCAAAGAGTATAGGCCCAATATACATAGTCCCGTTTACAATAGAAAGTTCCAGTAGATTATGAGTACGACGAGGATGAAGCTAACAATGCTCGAATGCCAGAATTCGACTCGAAAATGAGGGGTATATCGTAGTTAAAAACAGTGTTCTAATAAAATCAAGTGTAGCCTCTCTACGAGACAGGGAAACGGAAACGTACCTCCATTGGATCAAAGGCCACAATAGACAGCAAGTGAACGAGATAGCTGACAACCCGGCAGGAGCAGGAGCACGGAAGTCAAATAGGACTGTCTTCACCCCGAAAATCAAACTGACATTGCGAATCACTGGAGCAAGTCATTTGCAAAGAACCAAATTTCGACCACCACCAGCAAGAAGACAAAAGAATTAAACGGATCAGTCATGTCTGCAACTTCCAATACACAAACTCATCCTGACGCTCTGCAACACCATGCCAAAAAAAATAACGATCGTGCGTTCTCATGTTATCGCATCGGCGCACCATTAGATCCCACGTGTTTTCAGCCAAGCGTGCGTCTATCTGTGAGCCCGCCTCGTCATGCATGACGCGTCTTGATGACTCTTCTGACGTTCGGATTTCTATATTTAGTCCACCAGATACCAATATAAACCCTCACGATAGAAAGTTTCTTTTTGCTTCCATTTTCCCTCTTCTTACTGTTCACGTAGACGTGTGTTCTCTTAATCGCAATCCTCGTTCACAGTATCATCGTCTTCCGTGAGTTTTTAGTGTTTCCTGTCTTTACGGACAGGTTTCCACAAGCATCCGCCATTTGAAGCATAAGTACGTCGAAGAGTCCGGCATGGAGATATGGAAACGTCCACATCGCTGCGTTTTAGTCATAAAGGTTGCGATGCCAGAGTAAAGGAATGGCACTGGTGGAAAATGGCTGCTGCGTGCCAGCACGCGAAGCCGACGGCAAAGCTGTCAACCATCCGATTTTGCTCCGATGCCATTCCAGCGACTGCATCCAAGGCTCGAAGATGGAGGGTCAACGACGGTTGGCTGGGGGATATGATGATGTATAGGACGACAACGAAGGGGATGGCCGGGTTTGGGATGGTCGCAGCAAAGCAAGGGACAACTTGTGGCTGTGATCAGCGCGTCTTTTCTTCCATCAAGAAAATCTTCTCATGTTTCTCCGTCGACATTGGTTCGCCACTTTATTCTGTCTTTTTTTTCACCGATGTTGACCTACTCGCAGAGATCTCTCAATCTCCAGCTCATTCTTTCCAAGGTTGGTCACGGACACGAAAATCTAGTAATCGAGCTTACATCCTCCTCCATCCAGAAAGCCATGAACAAGTTCCCTCAGGAACTCATTGACTCCATCATCGACCAGCTTTGGGACGATCCCAAGGCGCTCGGGACGTGTCTATCCGTTTCACGCTCGTTCCGGCCCCACGCTCAAGTCCTTCTCTTCCGGGCCATACACATATCCTCTGACCTCGACTTTCTCCGATTCACCTCTATCTGCCGCAGCTCCCCGGCCATAGAGTACCTTGTCCGGTCCCTACACTTTTCTTACACCATCGATTCACTTTGCGGGAGCAGGAGCGTCGCGTCTCGCCAGCTGCGCATCCTGTTTCTCCCCAATGTCGATACGCTCCACATCGAGGGCGGGGGCCACATATGGGACGACGAGCTTGTCGGGTGCATGACGTCTGTGATAACATCTCTTACACTGGAGGGTATCGAGTTTTCCTCCGCGGAGAGCTTTCGACGATGCATTCGCTCGTACCCGCAGCTCAAGTCCCTCAACTTGACTGGCGTGTCCTCCCCGCCTAGTGCCAGGGCTAGCATCGCCGACGGCTCATTTCTGTGGCGGGCAAGCGATATGAACATTCCATTATACGCGCTGCGCACTCTTCGGCTCCATATCCCACTACGCGACGTATCCGAAATACAAAGCATCCTCAACGGCGTTCGCCACTCTCTCTCAAAGCTGTCGATATCCCCCATGCTTCCCAATGACAGTGAGTGCCCCATCCTCTCCTCGCTCCCGTCTGACTGGTTGTGCACATAGAGACCCCAAAGTCCTTCACAAACGCCCAAGTTCTCGATATCTCGCGCGTACCGGTTGTCGACTACGTCATGACTGGCATCCGGCACGAGGAGCAATACCTTCTCGAGGGCTTGCAGTTTCTGGAACTCTGCATCAAGAAAGGCATCGGACAGGCATTCCTCCAGCACCTCACCGTCATTGTCCCACCCCTCCCCACTCTTAAAGAACTGGTGCAACTGAGTAGCGATCCCATATGGGCGGCGCTGGATACCGCTTTCTCCGCCCCGCGGTTTTCAACTCTCAGAATCTTCAGGGTTTCCATTGGCTCGGAGGGTGATAATATGGTTGTCCGGCGAAATATCGTGGACCAGATGCCCATCCTTCATGAGGAGGGCCGACTCTTGGTTGAAGCGCTAGTTTAGGCGCACTTATTTATGTTGTACTTTATCCTTTGTAGCATATTATTTACTGACCATAGACAGCATTACGCGTGAACTTGCGCTTCTCATGACCTCTCCAGGGTCCCACAGAATGACATCCTCGTTTTCATCGGGCGCTGTGTGGCAAAGTCCACTAGTAGCCTTCATGTACGAGGATTATGTAGTCTTCCACATTGGACTGGCTCGTTGTACAATGCAATACCGATCCATTCAAGACGAATACTAAACTTTATGCACAACTTCTCCAGTGCGAGTGTGTGTCAATTATTGATTCCATATCAAACTCGTCCAAGTTGGATAATTGCCCTTATTCAGGCCGTCGCCTGAGGAATATACTATCGCGGGAGGATGTCCAACTCCGAATCTCGGCCAGCGCATGTCGTTCTTTGAAAGCCAGCGAGGTATCTGGGGATACAAGTTATTAAGAGATATTTGGACAATCCTGTTCACTTGTGAGACTTTTCTTCTGCCATTGATTACTGAACCCCCTTTTTGCTACCTTTCCTATCTGTTGTTACAATGTTACAGTAACCATCTGCGCTAACTAAAGCAATCTGGTCGGACCGAGACTCGGATTACTATATGTGTCACTTTGTCAAGCTTGCACCTCCGTCGATTTCACTATTTGTGTCGCTTGGGTACCGTTTTCCGTACTGATTTTGTACTCTTTGATAACATATATATAGAGAGAGTGGAGCACGCAGATGAGGTCTAAGGTTGGATCCTGACGTAGCGAAATAAAACGACCGACTACTCATCCTTCCCGCTGCGCAGTCACTCCCTGCTTAACCAATGCGAGGAGAGCAGCCGACCCGAACCACTCTTTCACGCGCTCTGCTCCACACGAAGACCCGCGTTTATATTCCATTAATCCCGTGCGGACACATAACCTCCACACGAGTTGCCTGCACGAACAGCTGACGAGACAGGTAGACCCTACGCATCACGAGTCCTCGAGAGATCGCATGATGTAGCATGTTCGGGACAGCACATCAAAGTGAGCGAGAGCACAAGTCGGAGTAGAAAGCCCCGACGTGCCTCCATATCATGTCACTTTATCCCATCTTCTGTACCTGCGTACCTTCGTAAGTTGGACAGCACCAGGAGGTTGGGATTCAATTCAGTCAGTCTAAGAATGAGAAGGCTGATTAGTCTTCGCCTTGACGACAGCATGTGGGGGTACGGCATAGTAGCTTTCATTACACACCGTCCGGCAGGAGAAGGGGGGTTAAGCGTTGGACAGATCCCGTTGTCATTACTCTGCTGCGTGGCGGAGCATCAGACCGAGCGTCACATCTACATCATGAGGTCCACAAGAAGCTGAGAGCTGTGAGGGACGGTGACCTTAACTTAACTCGTATGAATTCAGGGAAGAAATTGACATGCATGTTTTTTGAAAAGGCCTACCATTGTTATCGACAATCAAAAGTAAATTAACCGTAAAATGGATGATTACGTTCCCTTGGGCGTGTTTCGATAGCAGACGTCGCCGTTCGTGCGTGATCGAGAGGATGTCCGTGGAGGATGCGTTCGGGCAGAGAACACCAAGGCCGAAGGCTGAGAGCGGTGCCATGCAAGGTAGAAAACGAAACGAGGCAGATGGAAGGTAGAGCTTGTTGGACACACTGGGAGACGATCTGAAGGCAATCGTCTCAACGATCGGTTTGGACGTTCGAACAGGAAGAAATATGTGTGGGCATTGAGAAAGGCAAAGGTTAGTGTGCGATCTGTACAGGGTGAGGTTGAGAGACGAGGTGGAGCCATCGTATTCTTCCTCTTGAAACATTGAATATATGAATTACGCGCTGTCTGGATCTCCGGTCCGCACTTGGCGATGTTCGGCCATTATAAAACTATCAGCCGAGAGAAGACAGATTGAGAAACAAGTTACGAGCTGGCGGAAACTGGGATTCTCCAATTGCCTTCGTTCCCACTACACGTGCACGATCAGTGGATCCAAGGCCGACACCAAACCATGTGGTGCGGGATTTACCACCCATTAATCCCTTTCGGATATACTTTTCCCTCTAAAGCTTGAGGTCGAGTTCATCTTTTATCCTTCATAAAGCTTCTCAGCCATACACCCGGCCGCGGACGTCCAGCACGACATCATGAATCTCGGAAATTCCGTGGATTTGGAGCTAGAACCCCTTTTACGGTTTACGGTTTTTTCTTCTTCTTTGCATAGTCAAGTGCCGGGGAAATGAATCGTATATAAGACTGCCGGCATGTCTCTTACTGCAAGCCCCCTCGAATCGACATGTCCTTCGTTCGAGCGTCCCTTACCCTCTTGCAGGCAGTAGCCCATCACTTTGCCATGACTCCTCCCAATCCTACACCAAAAAAAGGACGTTATCACACTGAAGAGCTATACATCCTGCAAATCGCACCTCTGATTTTCTGGGTAGGCTTTTGTTCTTCATCCAGAGCCTCCGTTCATGCCCTCCTTGCAGCTCCACTCTGTAGCGCTGTGGACCTTCGCCGTCTTCGAGACGGTGCTTGCCCTCACCACTGCATACCCAGCTGAAAAGATATCCGGCTACGGCTCGCTCGCCATCTGTCCGGTGGCATCTTCACCGCCCCGCCTCGCGCCAACGACGCTCTTCTACGTCGGCAGCGCCTCAATCCTGATGGGCGCGCTCATCCGTCTCGACTGCTTCCACACACTCGGCGAGCTCTTCACATTTGACCTCACCGTCCACCCTGCGCACAAGCTCGTCAAGACGCGCCTGTATGGTGTTGTGAGGCACCCCGCGTACACTGGCTCGCTGATGCTCGTTGCGGGTATCGCTCTTGCACACTTTACGCGTGGGGCATGGGCAGCGGAATGTCTCTTTAATGACAAAAGCGGACGGGGAATGATCGCCCTGTACGTGATGTGGGCAGTCTGGTGGATATGGACATCATCAGTGGGAATTAGTAGGGCTCTCGCGGAGGATAAGCAAATGAGGGTCTTGTTCGGCGACGAGTGGGAACGATACGCTCAAGATGTGCGCTGCTGGTTCGTCCCGTGGTTGTTTTGATATTGGGCCAGGGAGGGATTAGTTCTGACGTCTAAAATGTTGTGCTTATGATTAGTTATTTATTATTCACGAACAGATATATATATCGCGACATACTGGATTTGTAGCTTAGATGGACTGCGTATACACTTGAATGATCCATGACCCTGAGTTTTTGCAGTTAGCCACCAGACTTGAATATGCAATTCGGACAAAACGCACACTAACATAGTCAACAGATCTTGGAGTCATTGATTACCGAGCAGAGATCTTTCTGATTTAGAAGAGATCACCCTATCTGAGAAGAAGAAATATGTGGCGAGGGCTTTCCTGCCCAGATTCTCACATTGTCAGAGGTATAATTACCTTCTGATGAGCGTGATGTCTCCGGTGTCTCTGGTTTGGCGGTCTTCTTCAGTTCTGTTCACGTATATGGGCCGAATCAGTACCAAAATGGTGACAATAAACTGCCCATACTAACATAGTTAACGGATCCTTTACTCATTGATCACCGAGCAGAAATCTTTCTGATTTCGAAGTGATTCCTCCCTGCATCTGAGAAGGAGACATGGGGTGAAGACTTTCCAACCAGACTCCCACATTGTCAGAGGTATGATTGTTTTTTGATGGGCGTGATTTGTCTCCGGTGTCTCTGATTTGGCGGCCTTCTTGATTTCTGTTCACGTACATGGGTGGTATCAGCACCAAAAAGGCGTTGAAAACTGCCCTCGGACGTATTAGTGAGCCGTTTTCACAGCGTTCTCCGAGGAGTTGGAGGAACTGGAAGTAAAGTCGCGGTGCCGGAAGTTCCTTGCCCAAGGCCCAGTAAGATCCAAATGTCAATACGTGTCTCTCTGCAGGCACTGATAGCTATCGTCGCATCGATACCGTACATAGAATACAGAAACATAAATTCTGCTCAAATTAAGTATCTGCGGTCCGAGCTCAGTCATTACTCACTTGTGAATGAATTAGTTATTATATGCGAAAAATTGATAGAAGTTGGTGGCGGTTACGGTTTAAGTCCCTCATGCCATTTCAGGTCATCAACACATCCATCACGGCACCGGCGACCCTTCGAACCCCTTGGGAGTCTGTCTTTGCTTGAATTATAACCCTTCGACAAAAATACCTATAGGACAAGCTAAGGGATGTTCGCATCTATTCAAAAGTTGCTATTTTCGGTCACGGTGACTTGGATGTCGTCTGGATTCCACTACTGATGAGGCTGACTGAAACGAGGTCTACACATAACATGTGGTCTTGTCGGCAATAAGAGGTATCTTGGAGGGGTTGGTTTTGCTCTCGCTGATGTCATATTAAGCTTGTCGATGATATAAGTTAACTGTCGCTTAGAAGAAGTGAATATATGCATATCAAGATTAAACTGAGTGATTCACCACCAAATATTGAGTCTATTTGCATATGTGGTGGGTTATCTGAGGCTTGTGGCTTCGCGGACAAGAAACAAAGGCTGAAAGGACTGCTAGTAGGAAGGCAGCCGGATCGTTGAGGTCCCGGAACCAGGATGAAGACACGAAGCCCCGACTGGAACGCTAGGGCTTCTTGTCCTCGTCTCGACTCCGGGACTGAATCCGGCAGCACCCAGCACCGAAGAGAGAAGGTGGGTCATTCAACAGTACTTGAAGCAGGCTGAGAGACGAAAGCGCAATACGACGTGGTAGGAGAGAGCAAGGCGCGTCAGCGCGGGGAGCGCATACATATTTGTACATGTTGTGGTCAACACTACCGTACTAGTAGGAGAGGGCCACCGGGACGTGGCAAATCCGAGTCCTTAAACCTGTCATGTCGGAATTTAGGCCTGTTAATACAAGCAAAAACTCAGTCAGATACACATTATTGTAGTGAACAACTGATATTAAATAGTGTACCCATTAATACAAGCAAAAACTAAGTAATACCATAAGTAAGATGGTAGATATTGGCATAGTGAATAAGTATACACACCTCAGTCAGATACACGTTATCGTAGTGAACAACTGAGGTGCGTTTGAACTGATCGGTCATGGTAAAGGCTCGATCCAACAAATATACCTAAGTATAGTAATCACGAATAAAATACAGAACGGAATTGTGCACCTCCACATATGCTGAGTTTCCCTAACAAGGCCCTTAACAAGACAAGTACTTGTCACAGAATTAAATCTTCTCACTGTCGAAATGATCCATGACTTGTGTAGAACTTGAATGAGTATGGTTGGACATAAATGAGTATTCATGTTCACAAATGAGTACATCACAGAAACTGATTCCACAGCAATTACCATGGCTTTTAAAACAAAAAAGGAAATGTTTTTGAAATAAAATGTGCCCAGTGAACTTGGCATCCCAACCAAACATGGAGCAAATTCCACGGCGATTACCGTCTTTTTTAAAGCAAGAAAAGGAAATCATTTTGAAATAGGTTGCACCCCAATGAGTTCAGCATCTCGGCAAAAGGCAAATCAAATTCTACGGCAATTACCGTCTTTTTTAAACCTGAAAAAGGAAATGTATTTGAAATAAGTTCTGCCTAAGTGTGTTCGGCATCTCGGCAGTTCGGAGGAAATCACTAGACACAGTGAAAAAGGAAATGTATACAAATTATCTTCTATATAAGGCATATGGCATATCAGCATTGATCGTTATCAGCTGTTATCTATTCCGAAAACATCCGGCTATCAATCTATCACATTAGGTAAATTTCAAAAAGGACTTTTGCACACTAAAGACCGAGTCAAAGGACTCGGAATTCACGGCAATCTGGTAACCGTGGTCCAAGTTGCGTCCAAGACTTGTTTGATATTCATCCTCGTCGTACTCAAAATCTACTAGACCTTTCGAGTGAATACAATGCCAATAAAATTTTGGAGTATTATAGTCACAATCTGCAGTATACAAAGCTGATGTTTTGGCCCCTTGATACCGTAACTAAGGTAGTGGACCTTGAATAGACCTAGGAATAGGTTTACTACTGCGGATTTCACTCAGCCTTACAGTAGGAACTAAGGACAAAGGCCGCTCCTAGGTGGCTATGCTAGCTTATCACGGACTATTGTTGGCTGATGATTTATCGTAATATCAAAGCTAACCTGACGATGCAGATATTTTTGGTTACACACCATTCTTGCATCGATATTGCATGTGCATTGTTCGGGGAAAAAGAGCCAAGATCGCACCGATATGTCTCTTTTCCACCCCGCGCTGCGTTCACCGTGATCCAATGGCAGTATCGATTTACTGAATTAATCTTCTCATACATACATATGGAAGCAGCCGTGTGCAATTAAATAAGATAACCCTAGCTAACCTGGGTACGCTGCATTCTACCATTAAAAATTGGCGAAAGCAGCACGATACCCACGACTCCCGTGACGCCCGTTTAGTCATAGTCTGATCTTCCTCAGCTCACCCACTAACCGTTTCATTGTACACACATGTCCCGTTGTAAGCACAGTCCCTCCAAGCAGCATACATGAGCACCGTGAAGCACTGTCCCTCGGGGCTTCCTGCCGTCCACGGCACGGTGCTTTGCCAATCCAGCGGATCAACAGCAGGCGTGACAGTCCCATTTGCAGTAACATGCGGATTCCCTTCCTTGTCGTTCTTCCCAAGCGTCACGCGTACCCCATCAGCCCACGAGATATAGGACTGATCAAACACATCAGGGCACAGGATGGCCATGCGATAGATAACAGCAGCAATCATCGATGTTCCACTGATTTCTCCGAACCCATGACCATCATCCAATATGTCGTCGAGATAATTCCGAGCCAGACCCTGCGTGGTTGGGGATCCTATAACGCCGTCTACAATTTCCTTGATCCAGTTTGTCAAATCATCTATGGCTTCTTGGCGCCATGAAACGAGCTCAGCCACGGATGCTTTCATGACGGTAGCTAGCACGCGAGTCATCCCCCCAGCTGCCCAGCCATTTCCGGTACTCCACAACCCAACGTCCTGTGATTGTGGACCGATAATGTGCATCCACACGCCATCGTAAGACTCGCTGGTGATATTGGTTGCTTTCAGGACTTCGCGGTATAACCCACATTGTTTGTACGCTTCGTGTAGAAGGGACGCGTTTGACGTGTCGGCGGCATAGTATGCGATGAATGGCGGTGCCATATAGATAAAGTCAGCCCTGCGGCCCTTGTCATCCACCAGCTGCAACAAGAAGACGGAGAAAACACGTACCATAGTTCAGGGACATCTGCCCTCTGGCTGATAGCGCCGTTTTCCCACCTCGGCGCCTGTTCAAGCAAATATTCCAATTCTTGTCGGGATTTATTCGCGTAGACCTCGTCCGTCTTACCAATCATCCAGGCAAATACACCCAAGCTCGCTGGGTCACCGACTGCTCCGTCTCCATCGCTCAGCACGTTAGCCCCTTCGCCGAACACAATCTTATCTTTCGCATATGTGAGCGCGGTGACATTGTCAGACGAAGCCTGGAGCTGTTGTGTGGGTAATGTAACCAACCCATAGACAGATAGTTCTGGGCTGTACAGTTCAAGCAAGGCTTCCGAGGCGGTCCCGAATTCCCAAGAATGCGAAGGTAGCGACTCTGCCAGTGCTGCAACCGAGGTTATATTAAAGCCTGGGGAGAGCGCAAAGGGGTCCTTGGCGAATATCATTGGCAAGACCTATGACGGGATAGGATATAGACACAATTCGGAGTGCACAGTGAAGTAGGACGAACCGCCAAAGCAAGCACTGCGACTTGCATGTTTACTCCACGAATTTAGTAAAGGAAGAATCAGGAGGAATTGTGCAGAGTGAGAATGTACTTGGAATTAAATAATAAATAGTACGGCGCACGAAACTCCGAGTCCTCATGAGGTTGGTGCTAAGCGGTATGCTTGAAAATGAGAAGGAAGGGTTGTGCCGCATGCTACATATAGATGTACCTCTCAGCTCAGCTCATCTATGTCCGTTGTGAGAGTGCAAGAAGGGCAATAGAATGGCCGGCTAAGCGGACCGAGACCCATTAGTGGTCAGTGCTCACTGATTCAATTAGCAGTTGCCAATTAGTGTTACCGTGGCGTGGATGACCCACGGGTCGCGCCACGCCACAAATTTTCCCGCTGGCTAGAAACAGCGTCTAGTCAAGCCGGCATAAGACGGCTTACGCTCAGCTCCGCCACAGCTGAGTTCGCCGCCTACCTGAATGCCCACGGAACCGTGTACCTTACTGCGACCCACAACATCGGGTTCTGCGACCATGCAGGATGTGGTGGTAGCTGCAACCGGCTGTCCTCCTGTGAAATGTGCCTTGATGCAGGGTTCTGCTACACTCTGGGCACTAGGTCCATTATCGTGTTCTCCTTCAGGTCGTAGGATGAGGTAAGGTACTCTCCTATTTTCAGAGCGCTGTGACTTACGCTGCGTTACAGAAGATCATTTAATCAGCCTGGGGATGTTGGCTGTGAATTTTCCATGGTGCCTTCAACTGTGCTATTGAAGTCCTTGCTACAGCTAAGATTGAAACTAGTCATCACATTATTTATTAGCCTCGGGAGGTCTCATTACTTCCTCCTCTAAGAAATCTTACTCCAACTTATTGTGTACATTGTGCAGTCATCCCAAGCCCGGACGGCTTGGGTCTGAAACAAACGATAGATTAAAAACCCAAACTCAGTCACAGCGGAGAGAACAAGACACGACAGTTGTTTTATGGGCATCTCTTAAGAAAAATGAACTCATATGTCCTCGTGAAGTTGATTTCAGCCATGGCATTTTCCAATAACTTACTCCTACCAGTATCTTGAGATTTTAATTTCTCCCCTCCAGAATTACGCCTCACTACCCAGCGTGATTGGATGGTCATCCAATCTTCTTATTCAGCGTTGACCCCTTAGGCCTGACATTCAACATGAATGCTATAGAATGTATAGAATTTAGGTAAGAATGCAAAGTACGGAACGTATAGTACGAAAACAATTTCAACATGATAGGGTCGCGATATCCTAGGGTCAGATTTAATCAAATCAGCGTGAGTATGCTTTCACCTCCCCCATAATCTCCTCATTCATAGTGCTGATATCCTTTGCTGCATAGACCTTGCCGCACCATCTGTGACCTATTTCCCTGCCAGCTACTCATGTGTCTGTGCCTTCTTGCTCAGATGGTCCGACTCCCTTTTGGGAGGTAGCGTCGACGCCGCTCCCAGCTTCGATGGTGGTGCATCAGTGAAAGATAAAGATGAAGAAAATGATAGGTTTTTAGAACGTGAAGTAAGGAAGGATGGTAGAAAGCCTTTCGAAGGCGTTTTCGATGTCTTTGGCACGGGGGAAGGTACGTGGCCACCAAATCCATAGGTGGATTGAAGTTCTGCAAATGCGGAAGAATAGTCTTTCTTGGAAGACATGAGAGGTTGTGTTGACTGTGATGTTTGGGTGGAAACGAAAGACGCTGTCGAGGAGTTGGACAATGAGCTCGAGGGAAACATTGTGATAGAGGTATGGATAGGCGCGTTTCGAAAGATTGTAGTGGGAGGTTTATCTTGGTCTGAGAGTCGAATGTGCTGAGCTATTTTATATCCCTTTGCAACCCTAGACCCACACGAGACACGAGTCAATGGTTTACCGCTTCCGGGTTGTATAACTCCGTTGCATTTGCGTGGTGAAGGCGGCGGACCTAACCCGAGATAGTGTAGCTGATACACAATTGAGTAATGAGGCTGTCCATCGAAGTACTTTCAAGTACCAGAAGTTTGCGAATGGATAATCGGCGAAGCCCTTTGATGATTTAAACAATACCGGGACATTTTCCAGTGTCATCCGGAGCTGAGT
>JANDKJ010000678.1:0-23981 GCA_028551335.1 Armillaria sp. CMW 4456 | reverse complement strand
CCTCATTGTCATTCCATTTCGACTCGTCGCCGGCCCCAACGATCTTCTCCGGGCAGTCACTATTCGACTTTTAACCAATCCGTTTTTTCCAGACACTTTGCATGTTTCATCGCATTGTTATTGTTATTTTGCATTATTTAAATTATATTATTCAATGTATCACGTATCGCACTACTTTCATTCTTATTTGACACATCTTTCTTCACAAATATAACTATCGGAAGCTCGCAAGAGCCGCACACAATCGTCAAAATGTATGTTTAGGATATATCGCGTGATCCAAACAAATAAATTAAGCCTTCTCCCGTAGTCCTCAAAAATATTCATCGATGCTTCGAACAAAACTGATTCTGATGAAGAAGCTGTGTCGTGAAGAAGGACCACCATCCTCTCATCACTCATCACTGCTGAAACACTGGAATGGAAGGACTAGAGCCCCTCTAAATATATTCGTGCTTGGAGCCAAAATCCTAGCAGGTGCCAAGAAGACTCCTGCACTAAGTATTCAGAATCAAATAAGAAGAAGGGAGCATCTTGGCCTTCACAAAATTGCAAACGAAGAATCACAGCCATTGCCGCCGATGTCAGGACCCTTTAAACCTCAGTCCTCAGTACGTGATATTTCCCCAGAAAGCAGAGTCTCACACATGTGCAAATGCAAAAAGGTTACATATCACTTCCTGATAAACCACTGTGGAGTACTACAGGTGCCGATGTCAGCGTTAACCCCATGTAAATTGAAAAATGAATGAATGACCATCTTTGTTGTGCGGTCAGTTCATAGCACTTTGACAGTGGAACGTCATCGTTCTATCCTTACTCCAATTCTCCTCGCGGGTGCAGCAACATCCTAGACAGTAGCCTCAAGGCCATACAATTTGGGTTATCCCAGTGTATGTTTTCCATCCCCGCCAGTTCACAAGTTCCCATAGACATAAGGTCTGAGAGATTATTTTATCTATGCATGAATGAACTTGAAGGACGTCAGCATAGAATTGCCCTACGACACCTATGGAGCGTCTGCCTGGGGCATGCACTGGCACAACAACGCTCTCCACCACGGGACCAGCTCCTTCAAATGTAGGCTACTGAGTGCTCATCGAATTAGAACTGCCTCAAGCCATCAGGTTCTGAGTCGGATCTGCCGTTTTTATTTTGAATATGTTGGAAACAGATGGTGGATGTATGATATAGTTTAATAATATTCATGTCGTGAATCGTGATTCTTTTTTTCTATTCTTCTCAAGCTAGGTTTCATTGACCAGAAGCAGACACGGCGTTGATGGATGACTTTGATCATCGAATGTTAGTATCTCCTTCAATACATATCAATTCAAATAACATGATGATGGCTGTTACCATCCCTGCTGTTAACAAATCATCTTCTTCTGATATCGAATTTCTTTGAAGGTAAGCACACCACAGAGTGGATGGGATTCCCAGACACCTCTCCCTTAACATCCAGGTCAGTGGGAGTGTATATGACATTTTTCAGCCCTATCAATCCTGTTCTCCTGTTTCTACAATGCTGCAAAGATCATGAGAGTTATTCAACTGCAGATCTTTGCAAAAAAAAATAGATGTCGCACCAGTTGAAAGAGATGTGATGCATATTTTTGTACAAACACCTTCACTGCAATGCAGATCCCATCTGAGAACTAAAATTGTGCTTCTAGCTCCTATATGAACATACAGAATCCATAGCAGTGCTGTGTTACCTGGTGCCAAGGGATACCACTCGCAGTATCAAGGGTCCTCGTGTTTCCAAAGTATGATCACTTATAGTTGGCAACAATTGTTGTAATGATGGCTGTTTTCAAGTGATGTCCAGCCATTAAGCATCCTCAGCAATTGGCCATATGAGCAACTGAATGAGATCAAAAATTCTAGGTGACCTGATGATTACTTGAGCTGTGCTTGTCCCTTGCATCTTTGCACTGTGTTATTTAAAGTTGTGATGAGATGCGACATCATATCATTACCCTACATGTCACTATGGTGATGAGCAACATTGCTAAAAGTAGATCTTTGTGAATCCATAAGGATGATTATTTTGGGAGTCTTAAAATGTCCCAATCTGAGATGTTGGCTCTCTCATGGATACTATAAGATGAAACATAGGTCAGTGTGTCTTATGAATCTGACCCACCTTTCAACTTTTGTATAACCTTCCTTCTCTTCATCCAAGTCTCTGTCATCATGACCTACCAGCTTGACATACCACCAGATCTTAGTAGAAGTGAAGTCATTGCCATTAACCAATTTCTAGATAATCATTTGAATGCACAAATTTTCTATGCTCTCTTATATGGTTTATATTCTCAACTAGGATTTCATTTGTTCCTCTCTAATTTATCACCACACCTAGGCATTTACACTGGCATATTTACCCTCACCATAGGAATCATCTGTGAGCACAATATATTTTACCTTCTACATGATTGTAGCAGAAACTTGAATTGCATATACAGTTGCCCATAAAGACCGCCCTCTTACATGAATCCCGGCTATGGCAATCATACTTCTTTTTGTCCTCACCACCATCGACTTTGGTTTCAGTTGGTTTTTCTACAGCCATGTTTTCATCAATGGAGAGAGTTTCTGGTTGAAGTATTCCATAATCTTATACCCTAAGAATAACATATTCCTGGGAATGGAAGTCACCAGTCTCCTGAATACCATCACTGCAGACTTGACTATGGTATGTTATTTACTTGGAATATAGTGCGAGTACCCTTGGGTTTCATCATTATCTGTAGATATGGCGTTGTTGGATTATTTGGGGACAAAAATGGCCTCCTGTCCTACCTCCCCTTTTAATGCTCATGTCTGCAACAGGTGTGAAACCTAGGGTCATTCGTATCACACAGTTTCTCATACTTTTCTTCAGTTTTCAAGATAAAGGATACACACCAAGTGCACACCACTGGTACCCTGTGGGTACTTGGCATTGTTTTATACATATCATTGTCCCTAGCAACAACAATATGGTGCACTGCTCTTATCATTTACCGGATTCTGGCTACTGGATGGACATGTGATGGAATTGGAGGTGGCATGAGTGTTTATCACCATGCCATCAAAGTCTTTGTCCAGTCCTCCACATTGTCTTCTGTACCTGTTATCATCCTTCTGCCCTTGGGGTTGTGCAATAATCCGGCAGCAAACTACATGGATGTCATGTCAGGGATTGTGAGGGTACGCATGTATCCCTTTTGTTCTCTTACCAACTAACAGTAAATGCGCACATCACAGGAAATTGCTCCAACACTTCTTGTTGGACGTGTAGCCTCAGGTCATGCGCTTCCAGATGACTTGTGGAGGGGCAGCGGGGTCTCATCCCTACGTTTTGGAACAGCACATTCACATGATAATGAACAGAGAAGTCTCGCTATGGAAGTGTTGCAAGGCTCTGTGCATGATGAAGATTTAGAAGCTCAGCAGGAGGAGACATATGGGCACAAGCGCACCGGTGATTGTTAGTTGCAAAAGTAATTTCAAAATTGTAATCAAACGGTATGATCATATGCATTCGTCCATCGTCTGAATTTCCCCCAACTTGAACAGCGCGTGCAAGAATCCTCAATCTGAATCAATACAACCCCAAGGTCCTAATCCCATTGTTGCTTTATACGTTGTCGCTTGTACTTGGTGTCCGATAAGATGCAGTGGAAGCTCGTCGATACCCTCGGTTGACCTAGCGCCGAGATCGATTATCTATTACATTCTTCGAGTACTACTTTTATCTGGGTCAATCTCTTGTTACATTGAAGTACGGCAAGGGTCTCTTTCATCTAAACAAGGTCATTCCTCTTGTATCTTAACGGGAACTAACCGTGACCATGGATTCGTCTCGAACGGAAGGACCGGAGCCCCTCAAAATGTTAAAAATTCAAGCTTCGCAATAGACGAAGCTCAGGTCCATGTGGGAGAGTACTACTCCCACCTCAATGGAGCCTGATACTTCAATGTTTTTTTGCGCTCGGTTCATACACACTACAACAACTCAACCAGGCGACGAGTTGAGGATAGCACTGGAAAGAGTTGTGTGGAGGTATTAAACCTCTGTGGGTGCACATCCCATGTAAATTGGATAACGAATGGCCGACCACTTTCCCAGTCATTGTGGGCTCGGTTCACAGTGCACGTCGACTCATCCATCCTTGCTCCAATACTCTTCGTGAATAAATATACGGTTTTCGCAACACCATAGCTTCCGAGTCGAAGCCATACAATTTGGGTTCTTCCGCTGGGAGTGTAAGTTTTCCGTCCCTCACTGGTTTATACAAGGTCCCATGGATACGACTCGGATGTCTGAGAGATTATTTCATCTACGCATGAATGAACGTCAGCATAGAATCGCTCTACGGCATCGATGATGCGTCCGCCTGGAGTACGCTATGGCACAACGATGCTCTCCACCACAGGACCACGTACGTCAAACGAGCGCTGAGTCGTTGAATCAGAATCGTCTGTTAGGCTCCGACCCGAGTCGGATCTACCCGTTTTGACTTTGGATTTAAGTTGGAATCAGACAACAGATATATGATAAAGCTCAATAATATTCATGTGGTGAATAGTGATTCTCTCTCTCTCTCTACATATATTCTTCTCAGCTTGAATCTAGGTTTTGTTGATCAGAAGCAGACGTGGAGTTGATGGATGACTTCGATGTCGCGAGGCACGCATGTCCTTTTTCAACGTCCAACTTTCAGTCAAGTGCTGATGCATCTCCTTGGCGCATGGAATAACTTTGACTTACTGTTGAATGTCAAAGCCCGAGTGTTGGTTCTCTAATGTGAAGCGAACTGAATATCAGGATGCCCATTCCTTGAATATACCATCCCCCGACTCGCATCCTCTTTGTTCTCAAAATCATTCTTGGATTTTAAAGGGAACTAACTATTTGCCTGTCTCCGACTTGCCAGGGAAAGCATATACTCCCAACCTCGCTTCAAATTACGCTTTACGCGATCGGATGATTTTACAGCGCTCAGGCTGGTGGTGCCTCGAACGTCATCGGCATACGGTTATGCATTGCGCGTCCCGCCCGCCTGTTATGGGCGCTGTTTTCGAGTCACCGTCGGGGTGTCTTGGCCCGGGTCCATCGGATGCGACACGTACGCCGTTCGTGTTCGAAAATAATTGATGGTTCCTGTTCGCTCCAGGCGATTTACTTGGCGTTATGTTTTTGGGGCAAGGAGTATTCTCTGAATACCGACGATTTTTACAGCTGAAAGTTGCTAATGGGCTTGGAGTCGTGGATACCAAGCATTGATTGGAGGGAATAGTAACCCATTGTGGGGTACGGGTGTCAGAGTTGACACCATGTAACTTAAATACCTAATGGCCGTCTACGTCTACGCCGTTGGAGCGATGACTAAGGTGCCTATCCAGACGGGAGCGCTGCGTGACTTGTGGCAGGCTGTACTGCAGTGTAGAACCTTACGGAACTTACTAGAGGTGGATCGTAGACGTATATAAACGCGTCCGGAGCATCACTCGTCGATAACTTTACAGCATGGATACTCTCAGTCAATCAGCGCTACACCTCGCTGCCCAGCAGCCGCTTACCACTCCGTCCTTGGACCTGAACAACATCCAGGGTGACGTCCTGTATGCCCTCCTCCTCCTCGTCTCCTAACGACTTTGTACTGACTCTACTGCCGGACAGAGGTGGACTACCAAAGAAGACCCAGACCTGCCTGTTCTTCCAGATCACGAACACCGCCCTATTCAAAGCGCAGCTCAAGCTATTCGTCCCGCTGGTGAAGACGACAGCGCAAGTCCTCGCGGATCGTAAGGCTATCGACGAGCACAAGAAGAAGAACTCCCGAGGGCCGGGTGGGAAACCCGCGCTCATCCCAATGGTGGGCGTCAACATCGCGTTCTCGCGCTTCGGGATTGACAAGGTGCAGCTCCCCGACTTCCTTCATGTGTAATTGCTGATATTTTACCACGCACTGGCAGCTGGGGATCGCCGACGCCGACACCCTCGACGATTCCGCATTTGCGAGCGGCCAACTGGAAGACGCGGTGAAGAACCTCGGGGACAGAGCTGGAAGTGACTCCCTCCCGGACTGGGAGCCTGCGTTCAAGGAAAGGATAGACGCCGTCATCCTCATCGCAGGGGACTCCCACCCAACCGTCAACAGCAAACTCCTCGAGATACGAACACTTTTCGGGCTCTCCATCCATGAAGTCACGCATATCCAGGGCGATGTCAGGCCGGGGGAGGTATCAGCACACGAACAGTACGTTCTCTCTTGCGTCTCCTGCTTTTCGGTTTGAGTTTCATGTGGGTACGTACTTGATAGCTTTGGGTTCCTAGACGGCGTATCGAACCCGTCTGTCATCGGGTTCGACAAGAACCCACCCCCGGGTCCTAAGCCCGTACGTGCGGGGTCGATACTAGCTGGACACGAGGGGGACTCGAGGGCGAAGAGGCCCGGGTGGGCGACGGATGGGAGTTTCCTGGTCTTCCGGTACTTGTTCCAGCTCGTGCCCGAGTTTGATGATTACTTGAGGAAGCACCCCGTTGTGGCCCCGAACCTTTCGCCCGAGGCTGGGAGCGAGCTGAGGGGCGCTAGGATGGTTGGGAGGTGGAAGAGTGGTGAGTCTAATTCTGGGTGATGTCTCAGGTGAATGGTGCTCAATGAATTTTATTCCGTGGTAGGCGCCCCTATCGGTACGCTAACACCCCTGATCTGCGTTCCTGTGCCAGTTTGTTCTGATCCACTGTGCTGTAGATATCACACCGCTCAAGGATGATCCAGAACTGGGTGCAGATCCTCAGAGGTCCGTCAATCTCCTATTCAGCTGTATTGCACTCATTCCCATGGCCAGGAACAACGACTTCCGATTCGAGGGAGAACGGGATGACCAGTCTCGATGCCCCTTTGCCTCTCACGTTCGCAAGACCCTCCCTCGTGCGGACCTCGAGGACGCAAACCCTCCAATCTCGCTGGAGAACAGGCGCATCCTCCGTCGGGGCATCCAATTTGGACCCGAGGTCACTCAGAGGGAGAAGGACGAGGCGAAGACGGAGCATGGACGCGGTCTGCTGTTCATGTGCTATCAGAGCAGTATCGTTGATGCGTTCCAGTTTATTCAGCAGAGTACGTGCCAGTGTGAGGTGATGGTGTGACGAGGACTGATCATTCGGATGCGCAGGTTGGGCGAATAGCGTCACCTTCCCGCCGTTCGAGCAAACGCCTGCAACACCTGGGTAGGGACACTTGTTGTCGTCTCGAAATACCCCTCAGTACTGATTGAGGACCGTATGTAGTTTCGACCCTATCATTGGACAGGCCGGGAACGCTGGAATCCGAACGCTGTCGGGAACTGACCCTGCTGATCCGAATGCGGAAATCACTTTGACGGAGGAGTTTGTCGTTCCTCGTGGTGGAGAATATTTCTTCACGCCGTCGATCAAGAGCTTGAAAGAGACGTTTGCGAGGCTGTGAAGATTACGGTGGACTCTTCTGTAACATTAGTAGTGAGTATTTCTGGACTATATAATTAGTGACTTCTTACAACTGTCGATATTTATCTGAATACGAAAAGATAAGTACCCCTTTTTTGAGGAGAATGTATCTGTCACGGACCATAGGCGGGTGATTGCACCCCCATGTACGATGAGGTCAAAGCGTTTAAGAGGTTGTCGTCCAATTCAGAAAATCACTCCTGCGTCTCAGAAGCCACTCGCTCTCATGCGAAGGATATATGAAGCAAAACCACCTGGGAAGCACCTGTCGATCGAACGAAGATCACTGCTAGTGGCAGTCCTCGGAGATCTTACTAGATGACTGCGCGGGAATTTACTCCAATGACGGTCATCATCACCAACGACAGGAAAGGGGTGTGTTGTCTCCTCCATAGTCTATCTCAACTTCGTGACTTCAGCTACCTCTTAAGCATAATCATCAAGAAGGTGTTCTGTCTCGTAGTAGCAATCCATAATCGGACTTTTCCTTTCCGTTGAAACAGACCATGTAAGCATCACGATGAAGACCACAAGTTAGCACACACCAGACGTCTGAGATAGCCTAGTTCCGTGAATCCCGCCGTGATGGGAAATGTCTGTTCTTCCCCAGCGCGATCCTCACACTCGCCGTGGAGTGGGGAGCTGATGTGTCAACCGTGGGGGAGGCTTCGACGTTGATGTGGAGCGCGGATCATGGAAGGATAGTTATCGATGGTAGAAAAAACCGAATACTGAGCTTAACACCGGTTGAGAGTGCGAAAATTTGAGCGAATCGCCCTGTGGACACTTGAACCTATCATTGAACTTGAAGCCGCAACTGCAGAAGAGTCAGGCCAAGTTGGCGTCGTGCAAGGGAAGACTCGCGAACAACGAGATTTGTCTTCAAGAATACGGTATGGTCAAGCTAGAACTTGAGTTGTCAGTGGCGGATAGTACTCGGTCATCGGTGTCGTGCGAAAAGGGCAAGTCCGGCTAGCGGTCCGCATTCCGACTCCTTCACCCCTAATGCGTCACCTTGCCCAGTCCACCAACGCTAGCGTGCTTTCTCACGCGTAGTATTCTGAGCACTTGAGCCTTATGGAGAACTTGGGCACTACGATTGACCTTTTGGAATCCATGAGATGTTGTTCGAGGACCTAGGATGATCTTTCTTGGCCCTTCCAACTTGAAGTCCGTTAGGTTAGCAAAGCGATGTTCTTACCCCGACAGTAGAACGTATCCAGTTCCAATGCCGAGGTCTCTACGGTAACGGGTAATGCAGTAATCCCTATCTGAGACGGCGACTATGAAACTCGTGGCCGCAGGTGGATAGAGTACAGTATCCTTGACGCCCTATATCAGCATGGAAGTAGGACAGATCGGTCTTGCTCGTATACAACACGACACATAAGATTAAAGAAAGAGAATGTCGTTTTCTGGGGTGTGGGAAAGAGGTCTTGTCCTCGATGTCGGTTGTTCAATTTGCGAGTCTGAGACGGACGAAGCGCATAGTCTGTATTCGATGTTATGGTGGTTTCTGCGCCACGGCGTGCATGTCCATCGATGTTGAGATATGACTTCGTGTACACGCGCGTGTGGTATCCTAGCGGGCCGCACCCCGGTGATTCGGCATTGGCGGCAGCGGAACCCAGGTTCGGTCGTACCCCAGGGCAGCAGGCGACTGGTGTAGCAGACATCGAGGGGATCTAGCAGACGTCAGATAAGGCGTCTACTAGTATGCTGTGAGTGGTGTCCTCGACAGCAGTTCATCATATGGATTGGCCGTCATTTGCTGAGGATGGCATGTCCGTGTATTGGTGGTCACCAGTGAATGCAAAGAGCGAGATACAACAGGCTAATCATGTCCAATGGTCTATGCACTTTCAGCCTAACAGAAGGCTGAAGCATGCTGCTCCAGGCGCGGGCAATGAGTGTTCCTATGTACAGAGAACATTTTCGTAGCAGCGTCGCGGTGAAACCAACTCGTCTTTACAAAAGCAGTGCGTGAAGGTCAAACTTGTCTGTATCAGATCGTAGGGGCTGAAGAAAGGGTAGGGTGGCTTGACGGAAAAGATCAACCTTACAAGTCATCAAGCCGCCAAACGCCGAAGGGAAACGGCAAATGCCGATTCGACTTGAACGACCATCGTACCTTTGGATTATATCTCACCCCACCATTGGACATTACCAATCGCGGATTGTACCAAAATTCTATGCTCAGAATGGGAGTCCTTTTTTGCGCGCTTAAAAGACAGCTGAACCTTCACATCGAGCCCTAAGCCACTCAGGCTCAGAACCTCACCCGCAAAACTCGAATATTCTTCCCGGTGGCGGACTGAAGGCCTTGGAATAAATCAAAGGCAGGGGAAGTCGTTGGAACCTAGTGAACCATTGATATCAACTGTTCCTGCCGCCACTAGAGACCGTGGAAGATGGGAGAGATGGCCTGGACGACTTGGAGGGAAAAACAACACGCCACACAACCCACGGTAGATGATAATGTAAAGCATTCTATTCTACCATCTTCTGAGGACGTCGTCGATAGCCATGCCGAGGATCCTTCAAGTTTGAAACTGCATTGCGCGATGGGTCTCCGGAATTCTTTCGAGTTGGAAGAACAGCATTTCACACTCGAAGGGCATGAATTTTACTTTCGGATAATTTTGGAGACGCGGTGCTAATGACGTGTATGCTGTTTGTTTAGCATTTGCGTATTAAAACAATTGATTGTTCCTATTCACACGGGGTGAATTCTTGGCGTTGTATTCAGAGTAGCATATGCTCTTTGAATACCTATTTCTACATGTTCAGAGAGGATCACTCCTCATGAATGCCTTACATACCAAGTATTGTTGCCATTAAGGAATCCAGGTACGGGTCTCACAATTGGCACTATCTCAGAATGAATGACTATTCACCACACAGCTCGGCGTCATTGATGCTGACGCACTTGACGATTCCGCCTTCAAAAATGGTGAACTGATAGACGTGGTGAAAACCCTTCGGGACGGAGTTGGAGCCGACTCACTTATAGACTGGTAGCCAGAAGTAAAGGAAAAGATAGATGCAGTGATCTTCGTTGCTTGGAACTACCATCATACCGTCAGCAGTAAACTGTTCAAGATAAGGACACTTTTTGGGCTCTCCATCCATGGAGGTCACACGTATACAGGGCGACTTAGCAAGGGTCACATGCCGACTTCAACCTTCTATGGTCTTCTCGTGGCTGCTCGTTATTTATGGATTATCGGCTTGAGTGATACTAAGGCGTTTGTTTACGCATGTCTGACACGATTTTCCCATCGCTGTCACAGTGACTGTTACGACCAATGCGACCATTTCATCCTTTGCATCCCCCATACCAATTGGGACATAATGTCTGAACAGCGCGCTCATGCTGTCTATACTAAACTCCTCCTGGCACGAGGTCATGGATATCCTTTATGGATTCCGGAGCCAGACTACAGCCTTCCACCAGAGTACATCGATAAAGGTATATCTATCGGCGACGTTGTGATCATCAGAGACGACGGAGGTTTCGACTTTCTCTTCAACATCTTCCTTGAGGCCGACAATCCCATCAATCGAGGTCGAGTTCCCCCTCGCTTCGAGCCAATACGTGTCGGTAATTTGACCACACGTACTATCCATCTGCAACATGGGAGGCGATCATCAGTTACCAGTTCTCTTGTCACACACTCGATCGCCGCTGGAGGATCGACGGCACCGTTAGTGCCCAGTTATTCTTCACTCAGACAACTTTTTACATATTTGTTCAGCTTAGTCGCAGGCGGAGACGGCGGAGTGGAATTTACGGTATTCAAAGAACAGGCGGCTATTCTTGTGCTTCCTGAAGGCGCCACAAGATTTGACACTAACCACCCCTCTCTGATGCGGAATTATGCCCTTCAGCATGCGCACGAGTGGTATGAGTTTCTTAACGGACCTACCCAAGGACGAGAGGCGTTGAATGGTTCCCTTGTTCTCGTGTCTGGATGCGACAAGGCAGCAGCGTGGGGATCGGCGTCCATGTCCAGACCCTCACCCGATTACAGTCTCAAGCTCACCTTCTCTTTTCCAGGTGTTGCAGACGGACAGATAGCCCTTGGATCATCCTGGACAACTCAGTTAAGTACGACTACTCGACTTTTCCCTGATGTTTCCCGTTCTGCATCCGCCCCTCTAAAGGAGAACCAGGGCGTCTTTATCCGTGGCTTTACCATTTCTATTCGAGAGAGGAATAGTGTTCGCAGAGTGCTCCCCCTGTCTTGGCTGCCTGATGAACCATTGACAAACATGTCGTCGAAATATTCGATGGACATTAGTTCGAGGGCATCCTACTCTCGTTCACCACCCATTTCTGGACCGTCATGGGGTGTCCATGGGATGCCCGATAGAGGATACCTGGACAATGACAATTTGGTAAGAAAACAACACATGTATCCCATATGATTTTGAGAACCGTTGTAGATAAAATTTACCCGGTCTATTGCCTCCCTGCATTTAGTAGGTACCCTTATTGCCGTATAAGAATTTCGCCGCTGATGCATTATCAAAGGATGATATAGAAAAACCGGCCTCGAGTAGCACATCCGCCGTTAGATGTTGACCTTCATAAAGACCGAACTGTTGTTGTTGACTATGTTTTAGGAACAGACAGCTTTTGCGTCGTCCCTACTGACCGGCATAGGTGCCGGCATATCTTACACAATGCAAGCACCAGATATATCTGAATCTGAAAACGGAGGGGCAGATATTCAGACGCTTCCTGAACGATATACAAGAGTAAGAATTTATTCTAATGATGTGTTGAATTTACGTACACCCAGGCTTACCACACCTAGCTTCTCAATCCATCAGTCAGGTTTAACGAATACGTGCTTGCGAAGGTCTGTGATCTTGTTCTGTTTCCTTCCCACCCTTTTTTTGTACTTATAAACGAGAATTTGAGGTTCCTGAAAGTGATGTTGTGGTTACGCATGACAGCACCTGGATAGAGACAATGCTGCTCATGCAAGAACAGAGGGTTCGTATATGGTATTTACATCCTCGGGAAACGTTCTTAAACTCTAGAAGGAATTCGACGCGCTTGGGGAAGCCATGGATAACACTAACATGGATGAGGAATTGAATATTATCGAAGAGGGCAGTTCAATTGAGGTGAGCATAACCAAAACTGTTTGCGTTATGAAAGTATAAAATGAAATGACCCTCTATTATATAGGTGCAGATTCCACCAAACAAGCTGGCCCCTGACCAATCCCAACCCTAATCGGCGATTGGTGAATGTCACTATGGGATAATTTGTTGATAATTTGTCTCCTACCGGAGAGTATGAAATCTACATTACATTCACGAAATTATACAGTCTTCTGCTATACACTAGAAATAGTCTAGTCTATACCGTACTTTCTACACGTCGTGGTCGTTTACATGAAGCGTATTTGAAAAGAAGTGGAAATTTCTCTCAGAGTCATTGTAAATTTTGCGATCATATATGAAATTTTACTATTAATAAAATCAAGTCCACAGACTGTGCAATACCTGAAGTAAGAATACTTTGCAATGTCCTAGAGTTTTCGTGTAGGTAATTGTCTTTCTTTCACACAGCACATGATCATAAAATATGGTAAAGTTGGTGTCTATTTCCTACTTTCAACTGAGAAATTATCGCGTGGTGGTTGCATTCAATTAGCCTTAGCTTGTGGTCATCACAAGTTGCGCAATGTGCTCGATGGATACTTTGCAATGGTTTCAAGTTTTTCTTTTCTATTTTAGTCCCGATATCAACACTTCATTAACACTACGTCAATGCCAATAAGAGGGGAGCCATTTATAAGACTGGCCAATGTAGCCAAGAAGTGTTCGGAAGCATATTACTGGACTGTTGCGAGAAGCGTTTCAATTGGAGATGATATCAGTGTGGCGTGCTCTCTTGATGCACAACATACTTTCCAATCTGAAACGGTCTCTACCAAGCCTTGTCCTATTTGGTTGGCGTATCTATGAAGAGTACACTAAATCAGGGCCGGATGATAAAGCATTTGTGCTTACGAACATCATATCAGGGTTTTTTTTTGTGAAAATGTCGCGGTAGGACTGAGATACGTTAGCCTTGACAATGCTTGCGTGCAAGAATCTGCATCGTGATTATTCCGCCCATTTTTGGAGGATCCACACCCGATATTACGTTTTCTATGCTTAAAGATGAGAAGGACTGCCGGTTTGTCAAGGAGGCGGTCAGCGATCTCGAAAATTTCACGACGACGTGGATAGATGCTGGCTCGATGAGTGAGCGAAACCTTTTATTCTTCAAGAGTGAAAAAATTCGCGCCGAGTACTTTCAATGAAGAGATCTTATCCTGTTACTTTTCACGAGGAATTCACATTGAGAATTCTGGGGCGCTTTCGAAAGGGAAAGGAAACGATGTCATAGCATGAGCACAGGAAGGAGATTCGTTGCGCACTGACACCAAATCTTTCGCTTTCAAGACCTAAGTTTAAGACTCGGCAAGCATTGACTGTATGTTGAGTACATTACACATCTATCTCCTCTTGGATCCATGTTGACATACAATACTATCCTACGCAGGTGCAAGGCAAAATGTCAGAAATCCTACAACGACGAATGGAGAGCATCGTTGAAACATGCGGCCTCTCCCCTTGCGTGTCAGAGTTACTTGCGCTGAAGACCTAATGTATACGTTTAGTTTAAAGCGGCCGAACAATAAAAATACACCCACCCTTGATGGATGCTGAGATTTTGACTTTACCACTTGACGCAGTGTTCTTGCCAATGCCTGCTTGTTTCGGCATCATTGTTAACGAGTCCCCCTTCCCATTGCGTCATTTCAAATTCTTTCAGAGCTCCCCGATCTCTTCGAGACTCGACGAGCTGGACTAGGATACGAAGATCAAGTTTTTTCCGCGTCCTAGTCGCAGTGTGTGCGTGGCCTCCTCGCACTGAAACCTAGTTCTTATCGCGTATGACCCAAAGTGGAAAACCGGTGCGGCGAGAGAGGCGCCAACGATCCCGAGTTCCTCACGACATCGACGTGCAGAATCAGGATTAGCAGCAGTCGCTCGAGGACGGGCATTCGGCATGTAAATGACAGTGCGGGATTCAAACGTGAAGGGCGCATACGCGGCAGGACCGAGGCTGGAAGGGTGCCGTTGAGTGAAGATAAGATCACATGGGCCTTGAAGGAAGGGCAATTCTGTATCGTGGAGTGAAGAAGGAGAGCAGTCCAGGTCGTTGACGACAACTTTCCTTTCATTCCCATCTTCCCCCTAATCAGCCCAAAGAACCCGCAACAATTCTATGACATGGTGCAGTCGATTCCACCGTTTGACCGAGGATCGACTATAATCATCCCATCCGACACCATGGGCGAGGTCGTGGAACAAACTACGTTCCATGTGAATAGTTTTCGGTTTGAACGTCTTAATTGCCTGGGACACCGGATCAAGGAGATGAAGACGAGCGTTGAATAATCGATTTTAGATGGTGAAATTTGAGAACAAGCGAGGCCCCAGTTTTCACTGCTCACTGCTATGAGCCCAACTTGAAGAATTAGCAGCGCGCGGAAAGAGCAGTTCAACGACGCAGCCATTTCATGAGCAAAATTCTCACTTTTCGTCTTTATAGCCCTTGGCTAATTTTCATTTCACTACAAGTAAACGCATGGCTGTTCCTGCGTCAGAAAATTGCCTAGTTTTCGTCAACGATGACTTACCGTACATTTGCGGAAAGAGGGCATTGCGTTACTGTGACCATCACACTGCGAATCGGTATGGCGCGCTGACTCAGCATTGCAACTAATGGTCTTTTTCACGAACTCTATCGAGTGCACTTTTCGTTTATTCCTTCTGAATCCAAACACTCCTTCTCGTGTAATATTGTGACTTGCGCAAATTTGCTTACATTTAGGTGATGTTTGATCAAGAATAAACATCCTTCAATGTGTTGATGCGCATGGCGACTACTCTTGGCTGAAGTCGTAGACATTGCAGAAATTTCTCAGTCTTCTATACGGTTGGTATTCGGAAGTGCATACTTATACTAACAGCACGTTATCTCACCATCGAAGCCTTTCTATGAATTGTACTCGAACCCTTGTCCGGGACCGTTGCTCTCTCTTTTGTTACACACACGATCCATAGCAACGGTTCGTTGGTTACATCGTCTACTCACACTGCACCACAACATTATATCTTCGCGATAAGAGGTACTTTTGTCAATTTCTCGCCCAAAACAATCTTCTCTAACGGAATTCTCGCAGAATATGGACCCGCCGCTCCGAAAACCACTCGTGCCACTCCCATGGTCAATGCACTGCCAATTATTTACTCTAAACAGCTATTATCGCCAATTGGTTCAATTGGTACTCGATTGCTTTCTACCAATAGCCATAAAAGACATATCTTGGCTTGCCTCCGCCACTCCCCGCCCCAAAATTGGAGCAGTAGCCTTAATAGTCTATATCCCGAGAACCAATTCGCAGCACTTTGAAGGCATATAAAAGGCGGGCACACCAGCATATTTTCCCTCATCCCCCGCTGCTTCTCTCGCTTTCCCACTACATAAATCCCTCCTCCCCCTACTTTGACCGTTCACGAACCAAAATGCCTTGCATCCGTTGGCAAAGATCAAAGGTGGGTACCGCTCCTAATTATCGAGCCTAAAGTGGCACACACAATTGGCGCGATGCTGATGTCATCCTCTGCCTCATCCAGAAGAACTCTGGCCCAGAAGTCTATTGTCCGACATGTGGCAAGGGATTTGCCTGCAAGAGTAGCCTGAGTCGACATAAAAAGACTCATAACCCCAACGCCAACAAGTATGCCTTTTCCTTTCCGTTTCATATGTCCTTTGACTGATCCCTTGTATTTTCAGGTTCGAATGTAATTATTGTGGCATAGAGACGTGGCAGAAATGCAATCTCACTTCACATATCAAGAGCATGCAGTTAGTTCTCTTTGCTATGCCTATTTCTTACATGGTTGACCGTTACATCCTTAGTACCGGGCCATACAGGTGCACTACGGCCGGGTGCACACTCGCCTTCAAGGAACCCGCCAGGCTGGAGTGCCATGCGCGGAAAGGCACGGGACCCAAAGGTCTGGGCGCGGGTAACCCTTCAGCGTCGGCTTTAGGATCAAAACATCTATTTCCCGCCGTCGACGCCGGTACGCCGCTCGAAGGTTTCGGCGTCTTTCCAGTGTCTCCAGAATCGGATCTCGTCGCGTGGTCCCCTTCAGAACCTATATCACTTGCGGCCGGCTCTCCCCCCCACGCACCCAACGACCCTCCTCTTTTGTTTCCCTATTTCTCGAATGATGAACTTGATAACCGAGAAGCGATTTCGAATGCTGACGTCCTTGGGGACATGGAGGACTGGCTCCAGATGCCATTCGACACCTCAAACTTTGACTTTACCAACGCATTGTCTATGGTCTTCTTCCAAGGACCATTATATAGCGCGTCCTCCAATTATTCCTTTACACCGGTACCGACGTCTCCGGCTGAGGACGAGCGCCTGACATCTCTCTCCCCTGAACAGGCATTCTACCTCCCTTTGGAGGATCTACTGTCGATGTTCGGTCCAGTGACCCCGGGCTCTAGAGATATGACAATAAACTCCTCTTTCCCCTCGCCCATTGACAATTCGTCTCCATCCGATTCGACCTTTGTCTCCTTCGATACAGTAGACTCCCCATTGTCATTCCATTCCGACTCGTCGCCTCCCCCAATGATGTTCTCCGAGCAGTTACTCTTCGACTTTTAACTAATCCCTTTAGTTTTGGACACTTTGCATGTTTCACCGCTGGCCTCTTATTGTTATTTGTATTTCGCATTATTTAAATTATGTTATTCAATGTAACAAGTACCGCACCGCTTTTTTATTGTTATTTTTATTTGACACATTTTGCTTCACAATAGAACGATCGGAAGCTCGCAAGAGCCACACACAAGTGTCCAAATGCACATTTACGAAATATCGCCCGATCCAAACCAATAAATTAGGACTCACAAGTGAGCATCCCGGAGCCCAGCATTGCTTCCAGTTTCTCCCCCTTTACCAGTATGCAAAGTATATATCACATCCTTTGACTGATGTTCCTGAGAAGAAATCCATAGATTTGAACTCTACACATCTACCCGTCACGGCCACTGGGCACGTCTTTGGTCACACTTCCTTCTTTACCATCTTAATCTGTGCAGGTGAACCCTGAAGAATGATAAGGAGATTGGCATAAGTATCAAGCAACTGCATGGAGACGACATCAGTTCCCCCTCCACACACGGTAGCACCATTAGGCAAAGAGCCCCACAGGAAAACTTTGACTGCAGCCCATGTTTCAATAGAATCGCACCACCCTTTCATTGTTGAACTCCGAAGTGCGCACTTTTCTCTATTTCCCTATTTCCCATACATATTTTATTAACTAAAACAGAATGTCCGCGGCAGAAAGACACGCACAATGTCTTGATACCAAGAGTATATACTGCCAGGGTACTTGCTCCAGTAGTTGAAGGGTACTTGAACAGGTGAATACGACTATCCCCAACCTCGGTTCTTTAAGGTCTCCGTGAGCACCAACAGTGCTTTGTTTGTTTCGTCCGTGCTAATGCAAGGATCAGTCAACATTCAAGTTCTTCTCGATCTTTCATTCAGTGACATCACGTGTAGCATATCAGCAAAAGACGATATAGCATTCGCTGTTATGGAGCATCTTGCTCAGGCGGTCAATAATGACTCGTTAGTCGTGATGATACTAAGCTGCAACCAAAAATCTACGTTCACGTAAACAATGCTTGCTTGAAAGAAGTCGCATAATCCTGCCTAGTTACCGAGGTTCCACACATAATACTCTCCCGAGCTCCGAGATGTGATGGCCCTCCGACTTATCAAGGAAGTGGTCAGTGATCTTGAAATTTACGACCACGCGGATACACGCCGGCTCAATAACCTTGAGAAGAGCGAGTCAAACGACTTTGTCAAGAATTGGGCGTACTCACGTCAAAAACTTTCTACTCGAGATTTCTTAGTGAATTCCGTTAAATTACAAGAGAAACTCACATTGAGAATGGTACGATCAGGCCGAGCGACGAGAGCGCAGAGTTGTGCACATGCGCCCTCTATCGTCTGAATAGCGTCTCTCGTCTCTGCAGACAGTATTTGATTGCCTAAAAGATGAGCTTTAGTATCATCCAGCGATGGCAAATCAGGACCATTCGTCTTGGCCAAGGCATTCTCCACCACCTTGGTAGCATTTGTGATGTGAGAGAGGAGCTGTGAGGACATCTTCTAAACGTGGGGTATCTTATCTATGGATGTCGCGTCGTACTAATCCGACCTGCTTTTATTCAACTCGCTTGTTCATTAACCTTGTGCCGAAAATCGCCTCTAGGATGCAGTACGTGTTACATCTTTGATTCGTTCCAGGCTATCTACCTGTAAATAGATGAAACTTACTCCACCAATAAGCGTATCAGATTGGCTAGTTTCTTCATTCAACGGAGGTGGTGATAAAGAGATCAGGCAGGAACTCCTTGGAGCGCTATACTCACAAAGGGCCGCCAGTCGGATATTAAGCAACATCGCGTCAAGGTACACTCCTGTAAATCATGTAATCTGGAGTAAGTAGACCATGAACACGCAAGTCTCCGTAAGTTAAGCAAGTTTCATGCCAATACGGGATATCGTCAACCTCGGAAAAGCTGAAATTCATTAGTACGAACTTGTGATAAGGTATGTCAAGCAGGTGAAAATACATATAATGGGTCCCACTTAATACGGACAGGCCTTTTCCTCGGGCTTCAAGGTAAACGAAAGTAGACAGTACTAGACACCACTCACTTGTCAGCCTAAAAGCCGCCACAGAAGCAACCATCACTTCTATCACATTCATCCGGAGTATCGTGGACCATATTAATACTTATCAGAATCAGAATCAGAGTTGTGGGACGGCTGAAGGGTGAAGAAGTAACGGCCATGCGCACCATGGCCGTCGTGCGAAAAAGGGATGGAAGTTGGGATGTTAGGTGGTAATATCCATGTCTAGCGATTTCGATCTCAGCGAGCACTCGGAGCCAGAAAGCCTAGCAAGAGGACTCTGCTGCACTAAATATTCGGAATCAAAGAAGGAAGCATCTTGGTCTTCAGAAATTTGAAAACGAAGAATCGAAGCTACGGCCGATGATATCAGACTAGGTATCGGCTTCCTCGAAGCTGGCTTTAGAGTCTTAATATAGTTGGTCGCGGGCATGACTCTTTGGTTAGATATATATTATACCAGTCACAGTTGCAGATAAAAGATGTGGCACGACGTCCAAACGAAGAGCAAGCGAAGAGGGCAGTTTTCCTGAAGGTGTCGCTCGTCGGGGGAGTGCTGAAGGTAGTCTCCCTAGCACGCATACGGTTGCTGTGATGAGTTTAGTCTTAGCGAAGAAGATGCCGCAATGTCGAGCATAAGGTGGAGTATTGCTTCTCGCTTATCGTTAAAACGAATATACTGCCTTCAGCAAGAATGCACTCACCCTCCAATACTATTGCCGTCTTGTCTTCCGAAGCGAAGCTACCAGTTCCCCCTTGCCCAGAATCCTCTCTTACCCTCTATCTCCTCAACCAAATGTATAGCACTGGGGACTCCTCGAACGCCAGGGCCTTCATAAACACTTATATCGTGTTCCTCAAGATGGCGCTTAGCGTAGATCTCTGCTTGAAAGTCTAGTTGCTGATGTAGCGGATTTGAGACCGGCCTCATTGCATGGTACGATGCACTCACATGCGTGAAACCGAACAATGACATCTTGCAGGGGGAAAAAAGTCGCCGCCGTCCGGCGATGCAGGGCCTTTCCGTCCGAGTTTAGTCCATGAGGTGCAACCGCACATGAGAACTGGTCAAAGGAAGACAACGAGAAAATGAAATTTGGTGAAATTGCCATGAGAAGATGGACATAAAACTTACCTTATCCCTGTTCTGGTTTGTCTTGTCATCGGTCATGTTAGAACTCGCCCTTCGCAGCTGTCGTTGCATATTCTCCTTGATGACGGTCGCGGTAGCTGGTATACGTTACGTCGTATTTTGTTTTGGAAATTTTGGCCTCTGTTAAATGGAGTACGAGTGTAACAGCAATGATGATCGACGATGGTGACTGATAGTCGACAAAGAGCAACAAGATTCATAGCACGTGGCACACCTGTCACTTAGGTTCCCTGTGTAATTGGCAATAAATAAGGGTTCTGTCGGTTCCGCAGATCCTTCCTAACATGAGGGACGGATATGCTAAAATGAAATCAATACAGATGGTCACTGCCGCTGAATAGCTTTATTTAACTTATATCACTCAGCGAGTTGAAATTTTGGTCGATTTTCAACGAAACCTCATAGAAACGCTCTTGTGCTAGAATATATTGCTACTATAGAGTGATAGAAGCGGACTTTGGCACAAGTTGTGTTGGATACAAGGAAATATCGATATGTTCTATGACATTGAAGTTGTCGCATTCGTATTGTCGGGAAACATGAGACATGTACATTAATTGTAATGATCTTTGATGGCCTTCTAGCAGCAAAAAATCCAGCACTCTCTGAACCTTGAATAACAAATTTCCCCCTATAATTTGTGGCCATAGGTGCGACAAGGAAGGAACCCTTATTTTGTATATTATAGTAATAAAGGCCTGGCGGATCATACTGATCGATGATCGGTTCTGTTGGAATTGGCGGTGGTCATTACTTCTAGATATTTTGAAGCGGCCAGTTTTTCACCCAACCCCCATGAAATGGGGGTACATCTCTCCATTAAAAGCTTTCTCTGACGTTATCTCAATATGTATGAAATATACAATTCCTTAGTTTGAGCAGGACGGGACAAACCCAACATGACTACTGGGTTCATTGTTTTGGGTTTCAGATATGACGACAACACATCGGATGCCACTTTCCGACCTTGTCATTGTTTTTCTGTCCCTGGCTGCAGGTCAGTGCCGCAGAACTTGTGTGGGCATATAAGGGGGCCACGAGAATTGTGTGCATGTGTGTGCATTAGATGTGTTAGATGCATCAATTAGGCACAGTCAGGTGCATTTGGGTGTGTTTTTCAAGTCTATATTATTGACATTTATCCTTTGGAAAGCTTGAAGTGCTGCCAGAAATTGTGTATATGTATTGTTCAATGAACTTAGGTGCTATTTATACTATGGAATGAATCACATACCTAAGAAAATAGCCTCTTGTAAGACATAATCCCTCTGTCCAGGTAAATGCACCTGGAATTCCTTAACGCATGCACAGAAAGGTAAATGCATGCAGTAATGCATGCATTGTCACAATGCATCCCCATATATCAATGAAATGTGTGTGTGTTCCATTGAAAATGCATATAGATTTGACATTGTGACACATGGTGACACAATGCATTAAGGTGCATTGGGCATACAGTTCTGACCTGGTCTCTAAATTTATGGTTATTAGTAAATGTACATGGACTATTATCTAACTTTCCTTCTTTCGAGATCGCTTGGCTCTTCAATGTCTTGGTATCTCTGTATCATGAACTACTATCTCTTCACCTTCACATGCTGCTGAAGCCTTATGCTTAATTTATATACTACATGGTGTGTATTCTAGAACTTACTACTATTTACTGGTGTTTATGTCTGACTCATTGTTGAGTGAGCAAACAGGCAAATGGCTTGAAGACAGAAGAAGATTCTCGTCCTGCTTCATCTCTGGCCTGATTGCCAGATTACCATATATGGACAATGCATCTTTGACAACTAGCACTGTAAACTCTCCTGTATTTATATCTGACTAATACAAATAAAATACATTTTACTAGGTATAAGAACAATCATGAATGAAGAGCAAAAGAAATTATGGTGCCAGTAATGCCCAAACATAAAGAATATGGACATAACCAGCTGTAAACACACCTCTGTCATGGCTGCACACACACTGACACCTGTGATGCATTTTTGGGCCAGCACTAAATTTGAAATGCATTAATGCACCTGGTGGTCAATATAACACACCCACAGCACCACACATGCACATGCACTGAACACTTAATTCTCTGTGCCCCATATAAGGAGGTTGATATTGGGCTATACTGCACTACTATCCATCCTCATATTCTTTATCAATGTCATCTGATAATGAAAAAGTCAGGTATATCAAACAAAGATTCCTTGTTATTCTTCTTGGTTATTCATTCTTATAGTTGCATTAGATCGAGGCCCAAGGCCCCAATTGATGTCCTCCTGTGCAAGCTCCTCCTGGAGATATTTTCCTGGGGTGTCTACAGCAGCCGAGACATGACATCCTTCTTCTTCCTCATATTGACAATCCACAAGTCATGGCAAACTCTAGCTATAGGCAAACCTCACTTCTGAACCAACCTCACTCTCATTCTCCTAGGCCCAGTTGAACCACCTCCCCTACCAACTGATTTCACTCCTCTTGATATCTTCCCAGTGATCTTCCCCAGAGAAGTCTTGATATTTGAATGCTCTGCAGACAGAGATATTGATATCTCTATTGAGTATGATGGGCCACAAGATAGTCAGCAACTGTATGACCTGACCAATGATCATTTCTGGGTATTCTCCTGCTGAATGTGCTGCACATCACATACAGTCTTTCTGTGTTATGACCTTGGATTGGATCAAAATTTATCACCTCTGCAGCATTCTACATGGAATCCATATGCCACATCTAGAAACCAGCTCTCTCACCACTGAGTTTGCCAGAATGTGCTTGGCCATGAGTGTTTATGAAATGGACACCCATCCAGTTCAGTTACTATTATATGCAAATGACAATGCTCCCTGACACAACGATTTACAAGTGGATTCTCAGGATGTGCAGAAATGTGCTAGTCAGCTTTATCCCACTCTGAAAACAGTCACTTGGTCAGGGATACCTACTGATTGGGAACAATTGTGCCCATTTAATTTGAGGGAGCTCTCTCTCAAAAAACAGCCAACAGAAGCATGGCCCTCATTGGAAAGATTGTGAGACATTCTTTCTGATAGCAAGGACACCTTGGAGAGTCTAGAAATTGCTCATATAGTCCATCTTGATGGAGAACTTGAGAACCCACCCTCATTTGAGGCCCACTTAACACTCTCACATGTCAAATGCCTCAAGTTGGCATACAATGGTCCCTGTGAAGCACAACACATTCTCAGGGCATTTAATTTCCCCACTCTCTGCACACTGATTTTAAAGAGCAATATGGAGGAGGAAGACTGCATGGATGTCATAGGCAATGTGTTAGAGTATGTCTGAGTTGAAGAGTTGGTCAACATCAAGCTCATTGGAATTCATAGCCCCCAGGATAACATTCCAGAACATTACAGTGGAGGAGAGGAGGATGCAGTGCTGCCTGTACTCTGGCTCTCTTGCTGACTCAGACCAGATAATCTCTGTCAGCACACATTGAAGCATTGCTGCGATGATGTCTATGAGTTCATGATTTATGGGGATGAACCTCCAGCAGAGA
>JANDKJ010000677.1:0-54725 GCA_028551335.1 Armillaria sp. CMW 4456 | reverse complement strand
AGGAAGTCCACAAGGCCACGCGACATCTGCCAAATCGAGCCATTTTGTCACACACTAGTTCGGCATTATGTCACTAGAGTGACATAATGAAGGTTTAGGGGGGATGATGAGCCTCAGGGCTCTGTACACTCCAATTTCGCGGATTTATCCCTTTAGCGGACTTTCAGCAAACCAATCATTCCACACAAGCCCATATATACTTTATAGGGCTTTTCCGACGCTTTCCCAATGCCAATACCTCGGCAATACCCCGACAACTCCAATTTTGACCTAAAGCCGCGGATTTAGCACCGCCATTACCACAATAGGACCTAGAGTGCATTGCCGACGTCTCCGGCATTGACGCATCAAAGCGCACAGGCACAGCCACATGAGCGGAGCTTCTCGACATTGATCCGGCGATCATAGGGGCTTCATCACAGCAATTTGATGATTTCCGCAGCACGAACACCCTTTGGCGACTTCGGAATTAATTGGTTATTGCTGTATAACCACAAGACATCGACGCACACGATACTTTGGCGGTACTCAGTCATTTCCGACGAGTATTCTCAACTCCGACACTGTGAATAAGGCATAGTCTAATGCCGGAACTACGAAAATCAAAGGCGCAGACACGAATAAGACAACGCACAAGACCTGCTGTATAGTCAGAAGGTCAGAAACACATATGTTAACACATAGCCTTGTAGATATACCACAAGGACACCATTTATTTATATCTTACTATATAAACACGGTAATTTCGTACTGTACAGTCAGTTACTCTCTCTATTCCGTTCCCCCACATACACACATCGATTCGTTTTACCTCAGTAACTCACCCAGCTTCGACAATACCGATAGTACACGTTTAATAGCGATTTCATTCGCCACAAAGCCAAGCTTGACGTAGTTAAAGCCGAGACGCTTCACCATCATCCATCGACCTAAAATCCTTGACTCTCGTCATTGTTTTACTTCGTTACTGGCATTTGCTCAGTGTTAGTAAGTGATAACCATGCAGTACTCACCTCTTTTAGTTTTATAGGAAAGAATTAGCTTCAATTTCACAAGATCAGATTAGTTTTAACAGTTTCAATTTCACAAGACATTAACAAACCCATTTGGGCGTCAAGAGCAGATGAATAGTATTGGATAGTTATAGGGCAGCTCTATTGCGAGCGTTGCAAGGATAGGTTTTGAACAGATTTAGTATTGACAGATTGACAGATATAGGGCAGCTCTATTGTGAGCTTCACAGGAAATAGTATCAACCAGTTATAGGAATCGATTTGACAAGAGATAGGACCAGACAAAGGAAACAAAGTATAGTTTTGACAGAGATTGACAGTTTATAGGAATTAGGGCAAACAGAATCGTCACAGATAAAGCCGAGGAGACCAGAAATAAAGACGAGACCCGCTATTGCACCGCCATAGCCACAGAAACATCGGTACAGACCCCTACCGAGACAATTAGGAGCTCATTTAATACCAACATAATACCGACCGACGTTTTACATATCCCAGTTTCTTTCCCATCCAGTTTCCCAGTTTTATGACACACACCAGACCAGATAACAGAGACCAAAGGCGACTCAGAGCGTCGGAATCTGTAGTAACTTCTCATGAGACTAGAGAGAAGTCCCCAACCAAAGACAACAAGCCAGTCAATGTAGGACAGCCTGATTCGTCCAGTACCAAATACGTATAGTGTTTTGTCAGTGGAATCAACACGAGTACGGAGGTACTCAGAAAGCTCGCGCACAAACAAACAACACACCCGAGGAGTGGCTTACGAACAAAACTAGTTGTTCTGTAATACCGACACAAGGCTGAGACACCACTATTTCCATTTTGGTTCTTCGCACGGCGATATTCCAGAAGTATCCGACAACTATTCATCAGTTTACGTTCGGAGATCACTAAACCATCTGATCACCTCATCAACGCGCTCGGCAATCCTCCGTAACCAGGCTGAACAGCCACTGGAGACCGTCGACAAAACTGGATCAACTACGTCACAACGGTGGACAATATGTGGACATCCAACTTGGCCTATGGAGGTACAGATTTCGTGATGCTCACACCCCTCTGCGTTTGACTGCTTAATGACAGGTGCTACCATTTTTGTTTCTGTATGGTGGAGCTATGCCTCTTGTATGAGAGCTCATTAAAGCGTCCGGAAAGATGGTTTTGTAGGGGCAATCAAAGCCTCTGCTCACAGTGACACCCTACGAGCCCACTGTCTGAATCCTCTCACTGACAGACCAGGTCAACGAGTTCCTGAGTAGCTATGCTAGCAACCGTCGACGACACCGTGGAACAGCATGGATCAAGCACGGATACGTTATCTTCGGTTTGGATTGGGATCAATGCTATTAGGAATAGCTACTACCTTGGGGGCAATCAGGACCTATAACGATGTACACAAGACCTTCACATCTGTCTTGGCCTGTGCTAAAATTGATGCAGGTCACAACTTTAAATTGGATATGGGACTCGAATGCTGCATTCACGGCAATCATGGACGACCCTACTAGTTACAGTTTCGAGGATGCGACAACATATGGTGACGATCCGAATATCATCTAGGGGTGAGTGGCTTCTATACTTATGTTCTTAGTGGTATTCCCGTCCTCACGATCCCAACAGCTATGACTACCACCCATCAAGTAAGTATATTTCTCTGCGGTCGTTAGATTTTACTTATATGAACTTCGTACCATGAGTGATCCGTACTGAATCCTCACAAGATTTCAAACCCACCCATTTTCCTTCTGCAAACCAAGCAGGTGATCCAACTGTTATCGCATCACTTTGGATGGTACATGATGAGACTTACCTCACATTATTGTTTGCATGGATTGTACTAGTTTGTAAATAGTGATTGTCATTCACAGTACCTTTTCACCATCAGTTGTGCAGCATATTTGTTCTACTAAGAGTCAAGACTTGTGAAAATAATGGTGTGCACCTAAGAATGCTATGTAAATTGCTATACAATATCATTTCTTACAATCAAGGATTTTGTTTATCTGGAATGTTATAGTTTCGAAGAAGATTTTGTAATCCTTTGAGTCGCAGATACATGTCTGTATCAATAATGTCCACTATGAAATAGTCTTGCCCATATTCAAGATCTGAGTCTGGATCCTTAACAAGAAGTGCACCACGTATGATAGCATTGATAGATATAAAGGCTGAATGAAGTTGTGGACGTGCTTGAACACGATAGAAACCAAGATCTCTATCTCTTTGTAATTTCCAACATGTTCTTCCATCATTAATTGGAAGATCAAAAGGATGTACCAATGCTAGAGGGTAATGATCTCCTTTATATTCACATTCAAAGAGTTGAATAAGCTCTGCAATATATTGTCCATCTCTTGTATTGACAATGACACCATCATATCGGGGGTGATTATAAAAGCTAGGACTGCACCGCAGCAAATCTCTTTCCTGTTTGTAGCTTATACAGGATTGATAATTAATAGTGAGTGTTTGGTACACTTTGAGCTAATAGGAACTACATTTAAACATGCCAATATAAATATTAAAATCAAAACTGACCTTATCTTCTGGAAGAAAGTGAATCCATTCATCTTCTGAAATAAGTCCTTCCTTTTGTGGATTTAAGAATCCAGTCATAAAATATCCAAGACGTGTATAAAATGAGGTATATGCTGGATCATCATGAAAAGCTTCTTCAAGTTGAGCAAATGTGTGAGGATCTTCTGGTTTGTTACAAAGGCTATGAAGGCTTGCTTTATTGATGGTGTGATTGATTATGGGTGTCTCCTCATGTATATTATCATCACTATCAGAACCTTTGTTCTGCTGCTCCTGATCTTCTTTAAATGCTTCAATTCTTTGATGAATGTGTGTAGCAATGTTATTCCGATGAGTTGCTTTTAGAATCTAATAACATAGTAAGTTTGACTTGTATCCTTAAAATACTTTTACACACCTGTTCTGCAGTGTTTTTAAAGTTTGTTTGTGTTTGATATATTTCTTTGAGTGGACCATGCATGCTCTCACTCATTTTTGTATTATAGTTTTTTGTTACACCTTTTGCCATAATGTCATCAAATAAATGCTGTTGAGTATGCATTTTGATGAAGTTCCATGATTTTGGGACTTTATACCCACTGTTTGCTGTTGCATTAGAGTATTTCTAAATTGATTATTAGCATTGAATTATAAAAGAGAAAATTTTAAATAGAAATAATGATTATAAGTCAATAAGACTATCAGAATCATATTTAAGAGATTTCTGAACTGACTTATTTTTGATAACCTATATCAAATCTTAAATAGATAACGTACATTGATTTTTTCATCAAATCTTTGCATCACATCCTGTCCAGTTGCAATAGTCTCTTCAGTATGGACATCCATTGCTGCATACATGTCCACCTCTAAATGACTTCGGATACACTGAAGAAGCAGATATCCCTCAGGATCTGCCTCTTTTGTTAAAACAGAATGTGTAATAAAAAGAATTTGCTAAATTGGCAGTTTAATAAGTATAAAGATTATCTGTTTAAGAACACAAAGTCTCACTTTGGATAAATGCTCATATTTTTTTCCATCTGCAAAGTCAAATGACATAACTGAGTTAAAGTGAGTGAGATCTCTCCATCGGGGAAATTCTTTTATTCTAGAATATAAGTAAAATCAGTATATCAATCCTAAAAATAATATTTTCAAGTCATACAAATCATCAACAATAATATTAGCATCTCAACCATAAAATTCTTTTATATGCTCAATGAGCCGACCAAAAAGGTGATTAAATAGTCCAGTGTGAAATGCATGCAATCTATCCCAGGATATTGCATGGTAGGGATCAGATCTGCTTATATTCCAGAATACATTCTAAAAATATCATTAGCTATAAATCATAATTATAAGAGAAAAAATTATACAGGCACATCTCGTAAACCATATGCCTGTAATTCCTCCTCTGCTTTCATCTGTGAATCAGCTCTGAGTAGCTGAGCCTGGTGCAAGACATTTTGCATCCCCTCTGTAGTACGTAGGGAATGTCTTGTTGATAGATCAAGAAGATTTTCCTTTGGTACTAGGCAAACAGGACAGGGACTGTTACAATTGTTGCCACGAATCAATGTCATCATGCAACTTGAAGTATAGAGTTAATACAATATCAAAAATACCCAAAATCATGCTTACTGTTCCTCATAGTCTGCAGAAAGAATAAGAACCAATGGATATAGAATAACAATTTCTTCTGAATTTGGAATTTTGAATGCAAAACCAGTTTTTGAGTACTGGACAATAGAATCAAGAATTCTTTGAAAGGACTTGTGCCAAACAACTCGTTTGAAATTAATCCATGATGGTTTGCCTTTATATCGTTCATCTTCTTCAACCTAATATTGATAATATAAAATTTATCTTGTAACATTGTATAAATACTCACAATAGGAAGCCATCCAACAATAAAGCCTCCACCAAAATTTCTACTATTTCTTATAGCAGAGGGAAGATTTCCACAATGTGCCATAACTGGATATCCTTTGGCAGTACCAAATGAGGATAACCGAGTCTTATCTGCATATAAAATATATGCAAGAGGCTTGCCACCTGGTGGAAGTGTGTTCTGTTTTAAATCTATAGCAGATAATGTTTTAAATTTATCTAAGTACTCACTTGAATTTCCCACCAAGTATTTCCAGTCCATGGCTCATCAAAAATCCGTACTCTAGTGCCAGTCTCTTGATCCTCTTGAAATAAATGCACAGCATCCCAAGTAAAATATGGTGCAAGCTCAGGATCATTAAGAAGATTGAGAGTCCAATCCCACAATGGACGGTAGTGAACCTCATAGACTCTATCTTCACCATCATATGATAGAGTCATCGTGTCCTTCTTAAACTATAAAGTATTAAGTTCAATATTAAAATATATTAAAATAAGTTTATAAGCTCACATTTGTTAATAAATGGTCAGCCTGTTCCCAAACCTCTGTAAGATCTCGGTCATTCTTAATAGAATATGACATTGATTTTCCATCTCCACACCGATCCATAAGATAGAAAAATCTATTACGCTCCTGATGATTTAAACCTGTTTTCAGCATAAATTCTGCCAGTTCAAAGTCAAGTTCAGATGGAAAAGGATACCATGGATGTCTGTTAGATGCAAAGCTTTGCACAACCCTGCTGCTATTAAGAAACTCATTCAGAGATAAAACACGAGTTTCACAATTAGCGAATAGGTGATATTCGATGACAACAGTCTTGTTGTTTATGTTGGCATCATCAAAGACCAGTTTTCTAGCATTAGAGACTTCCTCAGTATTGACATCATCTAAGAAAAGTATAATTTCAGAAAAATTAATGTGTTTAATAGCAAAAATATATTACATACCTGGTTCAGAATTAATAGATGGTGGTACAGAAACATGAGCATCATCAGTAGGAATGAAGCATTGAGCTAATACAATAGATTAAGGTTTTAGAAAATAGATGGATTAAGGAAATTTAACACCCACATTTCTGAATTGTGTTTGTTAAATTTTGCTGAATATCAATGTCTGTGAAGTGACTATCTATAGCATTGAAAAGTACAATAGAACATCAGAAATACATCTATTCAGAGAATACTAGTTACACACCTTGCTGCAGTTTACTCCAGTCATCATGAAACTGCAAATCTGTTGACTCCTGCTCCATTTTCTTCTTACAAACCTTTTTATGGTTTCCTATACCATAAATATGGAAGGAGTTACCACAGTATGGGCATTCCTTGTGGGTAGAAGTAGTCTGTGCACTGCTGGATGACATCTGATAACTTGAGAGTGTGTGTGATGGGAGGAAAGATGGATGTGATCAATGGATCACTCAAGATCACGGAGTAATGTAGTCTTGCAGCTCCGGTTCCGAAATCCGATCAAACCCCGGGTATTCTCAAAATAGATCATCATTGACCGGCTCACATTATAACCGGGCGGAATCCTTACAAGGCAAGAAAGGATCTTATCCGGTGATTATAATCTCGGTTATGAGTTCATTATAAGCCCCTTATTAGCGTTTTCGGATTATAATCCCGAAATGAGATTTCCGACATAGAGTGGCTGTGCTGGGCATGTTGGTCTCTGCAGGAATCTGACCAGCCCAAGAAACTCACAGCCTTCCACCGCTGGCTCCATAAGGCCTCCAGTCACTTTGCACTGTGCATACCTCCACTTACCGGAAGAGGTGGTCACCGCACCCCTTGACGATGACAGCCTCACGAAAATTCTTGCCAGACGATTGAATCTTGAAGAGAGCAAAATCTTCAACAGTTTCGGCAGCGACAGTCATGATGACCAGGAAGGAACTCGTTGCTCTCCATGGTTGGGCTATGGAAGGTTGTAGGGCAAAGCGCGCATGGGCAGGACGAGGCGCTGGAGGGCTTGAAAGATCTGGAAGGTGCCGGAAAACATCCGGACGCCGACGGTCCACGACGACGACGGCAATCAAAGACTCAAGGTCATCAGTTGAGCTCGGACGCAGCGAACATACCTCAGACTTCTGGCTATTCGACTGCCACGGTCCCGTCACTGCTACCCCAACCCAACATCAAGGCTGCCACGTACGACCTAGCTTGTCTGTATGTCAGCTTTTATTCTTAGTGTCCTGATCCCTACTTAACTTGCATAAGGAAATGACTGTAATTCAAATGGTACGATAGCCCTACGGGCGAATTTCAAGAACGTCAAGATTTCGACCAAGTTACAAACAAATAGCAATTAAGCACTTGGCACTATAATGGGATCCCGCGTCACTCCGTCCTTGCCTGAAACCGTCGCATCAGCCCAAGTATCATCATCTGTCGCCGGGAGCTCGAATCCACTCGGGACGCCCACAAACGACTTCCAGCTGCTATCCGTGACATAGGACACCGAGGTACCATCATTGTATGCGACAAGAATAGTACCAATCACACCAGCAGGACCATCAGTGTTTACTCCGTTCACGGCAAACACGTTTCTATCAGGACTCAATTGAGGTACGGAATACGCTTGGGCAGTGGTGTAATCACTTGCTGAGCCAAGGTTCTGGCCGTTAGCATAGAGGGTGTAACCGTCGTCCCTATGATGGTTCGGTCAGTATTTGTGGCGACTCAGTGGGTAGAATCGACATACGTCGCCAACACGACCTTGGCACATACAGCTGCCTTCCCGTACGGTGATTCAATTGTCTTTCTAAACGCCCTATTTCCAACGGGTGCGGACACTGCCGCGTTCGAAGTGTCGTTTGTCCAAATCCAGTAACTCTGCGTCAAATCCAACGCGGGCGGAAGCGAGATGGCTCCCCATGGTGCCATCCCGGCCTTGCCCTGGACATTCGCTGCAATCCAAGTCGAGTCGTCCAAGCTGGGGTTTTCAAAGCCGCCTGTGGTTGCACTTGCCAGAGTCTTCCAAGACGCGTCGGTGACAAACGTCTCGCTGGTCCCATCCAAGTAATCGACGTGGATGGTAGCGATGAGTCCGGCGGGACCACCCGTGTTAGTGGCGTTGATAGCGATGACGTTGTCGATTTCGGGACTGAGACCAACAGTGTATACTTGAGAAACGGTGCCGGATCCAACTTCGTAGGCTATACCAGAACCTACTTCAGCACCGTTGGCATAGAGGGTGTAGCGATTGTCGCTTGATATATATAGGTAAGTAAACCATTGTCGCATTTGAGGAATAGAAACATACGCAATGATTATGATAGTTGCACACACGGGACACTTGGTATTGGTGTGAGGAATAGTCTTGCGGAATGGACGAGAACCGTTGGGAGCAGCACCGCCTGGGCTTGCAGTTTCCCCAGTCCAGATCCAGTTGGAGTCGGTGAAGGTGAGGGGCTGATCTTGTGCTCTGGCGATGAGGGAGGTTTTCGCATCGACTGACCCATTGACAGTGACACCTAGGCACGCAGTTCAACAAAAAGGAACGTAGTGAAGAGCGGGAGTTGGACCATACCTCCTCCAGACGACGGCATTGCCATGGTGTTGAGCGCGGAGAGCAGGCTAGGAAACAAGAAAAGAGCTGCAGGTGCTTCGTTAGATGATTAGCACTGTGAGGTAGGTGAGTTCTACCTTTGACGAGCATGTTGTAAAAAAGACGAGTTTGGTGGTCGGATGGTCATATACAATACTTAGGTTGGGTTTTATACGCAGGGACAGTATGTTCATTTTCTCGTGTGAATTGATCCCGCAGGCATTCAATGCAAATTGACAGCATGAATTGAAGTGATTAGTGACTTCGAGCAGAGATGTGTTCAGACTAGAGCAACGACGTGATGAATGCAGAGAGCAACTAATGATACAAGACTGGGTTGCATTAATTTTCAACTTTTTGCACGATTCTCCACCTCCAGATTGACTGAACGACTACTCGTGACATGACAGCCCGAAGAAAGAACCAAGAATCCTGCTTCATCTGTGCTTAGAAGACCATAATAGCGTCGGTTATGAAGATTTTGCGCCTCTTCTGTCCGAGATAGAGGATTCTGCGTCTGATGACCTGAGACATCGGCCCTTCTCAATATAGTTTTCTATGACAGGAAACCTGTATAAGGGTCATGTAGTTCGTCGCTAGGTTGAATTGAAAGGTCATTTGACCGTTATTGAAGCCTCAAGAGCATTGAAACTGAGTAGAATCGTGACATACGTGTCTTCAGATGAAGGTAATAGCGTTTGTTCTTTCTTTTTTTTTTTTTTTTCCTTCCAGAGCAATGCAGAATAAATATATTCCAAAGAATGATTGAAGCCTTTCTATGAAGTACTTCTAGTGAACATCAAATTCTGATTGACATGTGTGTGGTATCTGCCATCTTGGTCAAGGCGAAAAGCTGCTAGATTCAACATGCAGCTGTCACAAGACGGCAAGGAAAGGACGGGGAACTTTTCTAAGCATTCAACATGGAAAGATCGCATTATGATATGTTCAAATTGAAAAAATTGACTATGTACAATACACCGAGATATCCAGTCGAAGAATATTAACTGTGATTGATGTGACCGAGGGATGCTCATACAATACTCACCGCCATGAGAGCCCTCGGGTCCGTACTCTCGATTTCCTGGACGCACATTTGGGAAGCACAATTTGGCGAACTTTTTTGAGTACGTAAGATTACTGCTATTCTTGCAGTTATGACTCAGAACTTCCTACGGATGGGGGCGAAGCCTCGAAGCAGGAGTCGTTGTTCATCCACGACGTTTTCGACAATATTCAACGAATTTTTATGATTATAGGTCTGTTCTCTCACATCAACCCTCTTCTCCGCAAGGATGCGTTGGAGCGTTGGCATCTGTTTTCATTCTATCGAATTGATGGACGAAGCGTGCGATCGTCTCATTATCTCGGCCAATCCACCTATGCATTACTGCTTTGCTCATATTCTCTAACCTTGGGCGCCGTGTATAAAGCCAGTAAAAAATCACACACACACCCTCTGAAATGTAGAAATTTCCCAAAGAGCGTATATGTCTACTTGACGAATACCGAAGAAATTCTATGATATGTGCTCTATATTCAGGTGTCCTTTCGTTGGAAAGAGTCAAGAGACAGGCAGAATGTAGGGCTAACTTGATAAAATAAATATGCGCCAAAGATCCTTCGAAAACTTGATAAAAAGCTGAGGCTTCAGAACCTAAACGGTTATACCGAACACTCTTCCTGCCCCCATCAAAGTACGGCCCTGTTTCAAAAGTCGGGATACAATCTTCTCAATGTTGGGAAAAATCACCTATGTTATCGCCCACTCCATCCGCAATAGCTAACGGCCCCACGCCATCTGCACAAGCGTCCGACTTATTTTCCTGGCCCTCGCACAACACCGCTCCTGTTTCTCCGATACGCACCTCTCCTTTTGCGTGTACAAATCCAAAACTAGCGGCGGCAAGTGTGGGACTGGATCAGCCTTATTCGTGATTCTCGCAAAGCCTTCGCTTGAGAGCGAAGCATCTACAAAATCAGCGAACGCTTGATTTCCAACAAGTGGAGACCCAAACGTTGTTTGAATGGATATATTGCCAAGTGCGTCATTGAACATTAGCGCATCCAACATAGCTAGTGCGGCACCAAGAGAATGGCCAGTGGGAACTAAGCTTTCCGCCCCGGTGTCGGTGAGAGCGGAGCGGACAACACGGAGGACAGTTGACGCAGTTCTCAAGAATGTTTCCAGGAAGCCTGAATGTACTTCAATGTCTTCTAGAGTGAAATTCAACATGATAAAGCAAAATGTCAAGGGGTACATACTTCCAGACGCCGATGGGAAGAATTCTGTGTCGATCGGAGTGGGGACAAACTCGGCGTCATTGAGTATAAAAAGTCTGAGGATAAGGTTAGTTCGCCGTCTGTAGTAAAAGCCAGGACAGGACGTACATATTGTTGGGGTCTGTTCTTGATGTGCTACAACAATCGAGTTGGTCGGCTTGTCATGTGCGATAACGACTACATTAGCGTCAGAGATGGTTAACAGAGGGGATACAAAAAGCGTACACCTCGGTACTGTTCCCCCGTCACCGCCGGTTGCTATAATCTCAGCGAATTGTGCACTGAGAGCGTCGCAAGGTGTACCACAGCTGAAATCTGTGACGGCAGCACTGGAGCAGTACGCAAGACGGCTGAAGAAAGCAGGGCGAGAGAAAGCAGCGGTCAAGGACGCTGAATTGACGCTGACTGTGCCTGCCGTAGTGTTTGAAGAAGCAGATTTATCACCTCTGAGGATCTCTCCAAGCAAGTCACTCGCACCTTCCGAAATTGCATCCTTCGCTTTGCCAAGAAGCCCGTCAAGGAACCCTTCCGAAACCTCGTCGCTAGAGGTATTGTTAGAGGATTGGGTGGAGCTAGATCCTCTGTTGTCGCCACCAAGGAATGCGTTCAAGGCATCATTCAACAATCCGACGTCGCTCCCAGTAGTATCATCTCCACTGCCCGGCGGGTCATCCAAATCCCCGCCTAGTCCAGATTCTCCGTCACCAAATATGCTATCTAGGGCCCCGCCGAATGATATACCATTGCTTGTATCATCTTCGTCACCACCCAAGACGCCGTCAAGAAGGCCACCAAAATCAAACGGTAATGGGGCTGTCCTGACGGTCAGGTGGAACCGAAAAAGAACGACAAAAAGGAGAGTAGACGTCAACATCTCGTGCACAGGAGAACAGGCCAGCCTAATCCGCTGGGGATGAAAGGAAAGGAAAGACTTACTCTTTATCAAGGAAATCCTACAGCCTTATAAGTCGACATTGTAGAGTCTGTAAATTTTGTCGTTAAGCGACTGACGTCAAATGACTGATGAACAAAAGTGTTACATTTTGACGGTACATGCAGGAGCGTGGTTCATGCGAATTTCAGTTTTATAAAGTTCGACATCAAGGATCTAGGTTTGCTTGATTGGTTAGTTGATAACGATTTCAGGGTGCCTGAGCAGGTGCATACGTCCAACTACTTCGAGGCCCGGGTGACATGGCATCAATAAAAAGAGCGTGTGTAAGGCGATCGTCACCGAGATGAGTGTGTTCATCAGGAAAGAAACGAAATGATGCGTCGATATCCATGCTCGGGCCGCCAGCGCCAGTTAAAGAAGCCTCTCACCATTCAAGGAGAGGTCCGGGCTCGAGAGATGAGGTAATGAAGCTGAAATATGTCAACATCGTGACTGGGACGTAGAAACGTGCAGCAGATTTCATCGCGAGCGGCACAATAATTAAATCTTTAAAATGCGAGAATAAGTCAAAACGTATCAACATTGTCAATGAGTATGATACACAATTCCTCACCAAGCAAAGCCATGAACTACTGTGCTTCAGAGCCATCCTGCAATCTGCTCGAATGCAGAGCCATCTGCCGATGTTAAACAATAGGGCGAAAGGTATCAGTGATGAAAACTCCGCCACTGCCACAATCAGATACGCAACGCATTTCCTCGCGGTGAAACAAGTTCTATCTCCATGAAAGATATACTGACTGATACGGCTTCATTCAAATATCCTGGCATTCCTAGGCTGTAAAGTGGAGGCGACTATGCACCTCCGAGCCTTCACCAAAAAAGAGTGACCTGCATGCCGCGGGCGAATAGGGTCCGGCCCGTGGATTTTTTGGGTTCAAAGCCGGCCGCGGCAACAACGGTAAGCATATGCTTCGTTTCTTCTGTTGAATACGCAGATATCAAGTTTCGTTAGTGACTAGCCCGACTACAACAAACCAAGATGGTACAAAAGAGATACAGCAAACGAATGAAGATATGCGAGTATCCTGGGAAAGTATCCAGTGAGAAGTACAGTAAACTGGGAATAAGTATAGATCAAACTGAGAAAGGGGTATCTTTCACAGGAGAACTGCCGCCCCCACCGCGATAGATAACAGCACACCCCAAACCGACGAACGCAACTGTAGGGCTCCGCTTCCCTGCGAACCACCAGCCACCCACTCCTGATACGCTGATTGCATCAGCAACACGAATGCTTGTGCCTCGGCACTCTCCGACCCCTCGACGCCATATGAATGAGGGTTCACGACGGGTGTTAGCCACCCGTCAGAGGTGAAATGTTCATACCCCGAGGTAGAGGTCGACGCGGGCGAGGTACTGGTCAAGGTTGACGTGGAGCTAAGCGACAACGAGAAAGTAGATGTCGCCCCGCTGGCGTATAGGGCAGTCCGACTGCGCTCTGCCTGGCGTATGTACGACGTGTCCCCGGTGATAGTGTATAACCGGTAGACAGTGTACGCCATGAGGGCTGTTGAGGAGCTGTCATAGAATGTCAAAGCATTATCGACATAATTTCGGAAAATGTAGGTTTTGTCCTAGAAAGAATTTTATGAGTGTCTTTTGAGAATAAGGAAAAGGGACATACAACTGCCTCGTACATGGCTTTCTGGATCTCCAAAGTCCAAGAAATAAGGTCTTGCATTTCGCTCGAGAATGTGCTTTCGTATTGAGATTTTTGGATGGTCGCGTACACTCTGAGCATCCCTGCTGCAGCCCATCCATTACCTGGATACAGAGTCAGCTTAGCAGCAAAAAACAAAAACAGAAACATACGCACCCGTCGACCAGTGACCAGAATCCGTGCCAGAACTGCCCAGTACAACATGCTGCCAAAGATTATTCGCATTTGTATCCCGTAAATTATTCCTGTAAACCCTGATCTGATTGTACGCCTCTGCAACCAGTGTTTCATTCTCAGTCAGGACACCGTAGTATGCCAGGAAGGGTGGAACCATGTACACAAAGTCACTCCTGAGAAAAGGTTATGAATATTCGGACCGTCGTTACAAAGGAATAAGACGCACCAGAGCTGTGTCTGCGAGACCCTATGAGATATGGCCCCGTCGCTCGACCTCGATACATTGTTCAGCAGAAAATCAAGCTGGTCCTTTGCTGCGCCTGTATAGTTTAACCCATCCGAGTTGCCCTGGCCAGTCCAGCCTGCTAAGAGAACCGCAACACCATTCGACGCAGGATCCGCCGCGCTTCCATCCGACATCAAGGGTTGAGCTCCGGTGTGGTTGTGATTGGACTGGGTACGGTTGGATACGATCTGTCTCGCCATGGAGAATACAGGCGCGAGGGCGTCAGTCATGTTATCAGGCACAGTCGACGGTGGGGGTAACGACTGGTCAGAAAATACTGAGTACACCGTCGCCTGGGTTTCGAGGAGAGTCTGTTGGCGAGTTCCTAATTCCCAGCTGGTATGATGCCTATCAACACACGTTCGCATGCAATGACCCGACGTCCACACACCTTTGCTGCGCTGCATCTGCCAGTCGGGCCTCTACGTTGGAGACCTGAGCAGTCGACAGACTGTTGCTCGAAACTCCCGGCCAAAAGGTAGCAGCAGCTGCCAATGCTACCCAGCTCCACCTCATTCCAGTCATGGTGCAAAAGAGGGAAGTAGTAGGTGGGAGATAGATAAGGACCACGTTCGGGAGGCCTTAACGTCGCGATGAAGCAAAGAGCGAAGAAGGCTTGTAGTCAATAGCAAGCAAACAGGCCGAGAGATCGTTCTATCACCATCTTTTTTTCGTGATGTCAGGGCATCAAGGAGAGACACCGTGGCGCTAAGTGCGGAAAAACTTTGCGCAATATTGTATCAGGTGATCCGGTCCGAGAAATGCTCAATAGGACCTTTGTACCCGGAAAAAATTCACCACGGTGATTCCATTCTGTTGGGTACTGCTGGAATAGAAGCTCGCTTCAATAGAAAAGCTGATCAGTATGTTTCAATTTCTGAAAAGGAGACTGTGTTGAAGCATCAAGAAAACCTAGCCGATGGGCTCGGCACACCACACGGGACATGCTGCGGAATGCAATTAAAAAGAGTGATGGAGTATTCCGGGCGGTCTGCCTTGGCCGAAAACCGCTTAAGAACCTTGCGAACAACTTCGACTCTTCTTGCCCTTCGTGTGAAGATAAGATCCTATAATAGCATTATCTTCTCCTATAGGAACGCTCCCATTGCCGTGATAGAATTATCGTGTGATGGTATATACGTAATTTCGAAACACTGTACCTGATGTCAAATTTAAGTTTCGTGTTGAACAACGGCACAACGACGCGCGTCGCGACATACCTGATCATGAATGGGAAGAAAAGCTGGAGGATGTCTGGAAGAAACTAGAGGGGAAGGCAAGAAACTGTGAACCTAACCTTCAAAGCGGACTAATTCAAGCAGGAATAGCATGGGAATGGTTTGAAAAAAAGCGCCAATTCACATGCGTGGCTCCCTTGGCGTCAATTTGATCACGACATAGCACCGTCAAGCGTACTTACAGTGGTAGGACACGTTTATCACCAGGATACGACATGTCATTTCGGTGAAACATATGTTGACCGTTTGATAACCGACCTGTCGACTGCAGTGCTTGACGGCGGGGACATGCATCGTGCAAGTACTCAAGAGGCGCAAATAAAGAGCGACTATATTAGTCATTAAGTTCAGCTTTGGACCGCGTGCTCCACGAGCTACTGTATGAATTAATGTATTATTAGTTTCGCAACAGTTGATGAATTAATGATACAACCCCAGCATCAAAGAACATCATCCCGCCGGCGATTTTTCCATCCCCAAATAGGAAAGGTTCGAGGATCGGACATCCATCGTTCCAGAACAATGCACTCCTTCACGTAGCTGGGCGCCCTCAGGTCCCTAGCCTTCTTGACCCAATGCCTGAACATCAACACGTCGCCCAAAGCGCCATAGCACATCGCGATAGCGTCAATATGCTTCCGAGACTCAAAAAGCTGCAACCCCTCCGCTTCCCGCAGCTCTAGCGCACGTTTATGCATCTGAATCATGTAATCATCTGATAGCTCTGCGCTTACACACCAATCTTCGAAGCACACCATGAACTCGGTGAGTTTGGAGAGTCCTTCTCTGGCGAAGTCGCTGTGGATCATGGACTCTCGTGGGAGTGCGCAAGATGGACAGAGACAGTCAAAGTTGTACCATGATCGGAGCATGTTGGAGCGCTGTTCGCGGTTTACGGTGCTGTCGATGTATTGGATAGTAATCTCTTCATTGGGCCCGACAGCGCGGACCGTTTCTAGGGTCAGGGAGAATGAAGCGGGGTCCCATTTCCAGTGAACATTCGGCGAACAACTATAATAATTACATTCACTACGATTCTCATGAAGAATAGAACAAGCTGTCTCACCTGTGATTGCATCTGCTGATCTTCAGGAAAACGGCGTGATAGGCGGCTAATTCAGGATCATCAACGGGCAAATCGATCAAGAGGCGGTTCGTCTGTATGATAGCTTGCAACCGGTCCTCGAGTGGTTGAGAGTTCGCCAGGTTCATAAATTCAGTCCTTTCCTTCGAGTTGACCTCGGACAGTAAGGAAGAAATGTCGAATTTGGTAGCAGACGAACTGTGTGGCATAACGATAAGAGGATGTTCGACGAGAATGATGCATCCTGCAGGTATGGCATGACGAGCGAACATACCCAGGCCTTTGGACCCAGTATGTCGGGTTTCGTAGGGAGGATGGTCGTAATACGTGGTGTAAGGCTGAGTGAACACTTGAGGTAGGCATTTTTTCACGTCCTCGTGCAGCAAAGTGGCACATTTAAAGTCTCCGAAATTAAAGATTTGAGGGACATGACGAGGTACGATGGCACGGTTTATGGGTGTTGAATTATCCTTTGGCAGGTAGAAGAACCCGGAGGAACGACGGCGGTGGGCCTTCGTCATCGGTTACAAGGAATAACGAAGATTGCTGCGGGGTCGAGATAGAGGATGTCTGTAGGGTAGAATAGATGCTCGGATCGTTTATATGGTGAGGCGTGACGCCTGGAGCATCCTGCCACCATCAGCTAGAAAGACGCGACAAAGGAGATGCGAGTGTGCCACTGAGCTGGCGTTTGTGCATCTTTGTCTCTTCTGTTGAGCACAATAGCACCGTGAAATCAGTAGATGCATACACACCTCTTCACAGTAAGAATATCGGAGAAATCAGCATCGAAGAGCAGGTGATCAAGATCCAAAGTTGAACACGGACACAGGGTTCCTAACGTAGTAGCCATTCCATGGCAATATAATCCTCGCTGGCCAGAAACTGTGCTTTAAAAAAGGATGATCGAAAAGACGACGCACAATGGAACAAAATAACAATGTATCGTCAGTTATTTGGAAGTGCTGTTTGTAGCTTGCCTAGAACAGCGGAGGCAATATGATCGCATCATATAGAACATCATGATCACTTGAACCAGAATGACGGCTGCTTTGCCCATTTCAGTGATGGCGACGCGGAGCAAAAGAGCATTGACGTGACACAGAGTCATGTAAGGAGCTGGATGGGCGTCGCACAGAGAAACTTATGCGGGACTGAACACTTCGAAACGACAGCATACAGAAAAACTTGTAGGTTGATCGTCGTAGTGAATATCCTTTTTTCATTTTCAAATTTTAAATCTGAATAAGCAAATATCACGAGACGAGGCAAGATTTACCTCCGGTCCGGGTGCCGCAGCTTCGCCTCTCACACCATACAAACACGCACTCGGTGTAGTACTGCTCTCAGGGCTACCGGTATCCACTAACTCGCCGCTTCACTAATAATAACAAGAGATGCTTGACCCTGACTCTATAAAGCTGCAGGAGGTGAGTCAATTTTTGTTGCCATGACTGACCGACGACCAACTAATGCGACTCTCCTGCCTGGCCTAAAAGTATATCCTTCATTCAACATGGCGAAAGCTGTACTTCTGTTCTATTCATATATCCATCTTAGGTTCACAATCTCCTCGGGAACGGACACGGTCTTGCGCGTGTATTTTCCAGTATTTCATAAATCTGCGTATCCGGATTTCAGGAGGCGTTGGGAGTATGGAAGCTGCACCCCACGTCGGAACCCTTTGACAGTATGTTCATGGCGCGCAAAGCCGTTGGAACATCTCATAGAAGTCGAAGCGAAACAAGAGCGATCAGATAGCGGTCGAAAACGACAGCGTGGTCCTCGTTCTCCGCGGACAACAAGCCGCAGACCATACCAATCATAGGTCTGTTACGACAGATACTGGTAACATATTAAGCGAGACATCACTGAAAATAAAATGAAACTCACAGGAACCTGACCGTTGCCTAGCCATCGCTCGCTCGGCCTTGTTCCAGATAACATGCTCCGCTCTCGCATCCCTGTCCCTAAAGGGCTCCGTGTCTCGCAGAAAAATAAGTCTTCCGTCCTCTGAGCCCTGCCACCGCGCGATAGCATCTCTAGTTTGATGGGGATCAGGCGTGAACAAAAGTAACAACACGCAGACACGTAAACTGGGGCAATGTCCAAGTATGAATGCCACGGTGCTGCATATTCGTGCCGCTTTGTCCGGGTCTATGGGCTGCGGTTCGGCTCGAACATCAAGTGCCAAGTGCGTGAGATTAGAAAGCGAGTGAAATCCCGTCCATGATGTCCAGTCCGTGGAGTCGTTGATAATAGAAAGGTGTGTTAATCGGGAATAGAAGGGAAGGTTCAGTTGGGGGTAGAACCCATGAAGTATGGTAGGAAACAGAACTGACAAATGAGTCGGCCGCAAATTCGAGACAGCGGTTCCGAGTCGTTCGGGTGAATGACAGCTCGGATGGCAGTATGTCGGGATTTGCGAGGTCGGCACAAAAAAAATGGTTAGATAGGTCACACCTGAACAAGCGGCCAGTATTTTGACGGTCCGACTTGTTTCAGCATGAACGTCGACGGAAAAACAGAGGGACTTTACGTGGTTGAGGAAAAATTGCTGACTCTTGGCAGTCTCGATAGTGCGAAGGAAGTTACGAATGGTACTGTCGCGGCGAAGGCTGACGACCTGGTACAATATTGGGTCGATCCTAGGTCAGTATGAGCGAGCGTATCGTTGAGGATCGATAGTACGCACCACTCCTGAACCCAGCTAGAAACTTGGACCAAATTCAATGCGACCTGTCTGTCTACCCTGGCAGCGGATTCGAAAATCTCTTGTAGAATATCCAACGTAAGGTGAGGGGAATTTGATTCCTCTACGTTCATGCCGTTTGTGACCAGAGAAACGGCTAATGCTAGTCAAGTTTCTTTATAGTCGTCGAACTGTAGAGACCGATAAAGGACAAGCAGATCCTTTTGGCTAGCACAGTCGTTACCGGTGAGCATGCATGACTACGTCACGGAATTTGGCGTCATTTTTGAGCGGTCCGTATGGATGTGATACGCGACAAATGGGTCTGACGCGTGGGATCTTCTTTTGGAGCAGTTCAGCCATATTCTGCGCGGACTCCGTGGAGGTAGGTGATGAAGATCGAAAACCAGGGCGAATTCGGAAACATATAGGAACTTCTTAGAAAGCATCATGAAACGCGAATTGAAATTACCTGCCTGCAATAAGTCAAGCGTTGTCTTAGTTCCAGATTTCGGAGCTCGTGTGCTTAAGTTGAGAACCCGAGTATGCAGAGAGAAAGCTCTATGGGTCAGAGTTTGGTGTTGAATCTTTGCAGACGCTACATGATATATATGCGTGAACGCTTGGGAAGGAAAACGCAGAGCAGAGAGGTAAGTAATCTTAGGTAGCTGATGGATCAAGCCAAGATGATCGGTTGAGGGGCAGTCCAACCGGAACCGGAAACCGGGTTCTAAATTTTACATAGCTTAAAGCTGCGTCAATTTTAGTCTCAAAAGTACTTATACGAATAACGACGACGCAGCTTTAGTAGGACTCGTTAAGGTAAAATTCAGCATGAGTCTCGCCAGTATTCTTCATAACCCATGCCATTTCAAGCTGCGAATCGCTAAGACGAGAGGCGGGTGAGACTACTAGTTCTCTTCTATTGCTCTTAATAGTCATGTTTTTATGTCGCTGTTTATATGTGAAGATAATATTGACCACATTAAACATGTTTAAGGGTCAATCACCCAAAACAACCCCTCCAGAGTGTAAGGTGATCAGAGATTGCCAACTTTGGACTACATTCAGGCGGTATACTGGACTGCGTCCGACAGCATGAGAGGGGACAATATTTTTACCATCGTTGGAGGATATGATCACCCGGGAATTGGAGGGTTCAAGGTTTGTTGTCGAGAGCGTACGCGACTGAGACAGAGGATGCACTACATTTTCGTGATTTCCCTCACAATTATTTACCAATGAGTCCCCATTCGACATAACGTTCATAATATGTCATGCCACTGAGAGCTGCCTGAACCATGTCGTAAATGACGTATTGCAGCAATCCATGTCATGAAGAGTCTCACCACTTTATACCATCGTTCCGGGGAGTCGATGACTGGGAGCTCGCTATGACTTGCGCCGAATTTTGCGAAGCAACGCTACAATTGGAGAGAAAATAAATCAAATGTCACAGACAGGAAAAATGCACACGTGTGGCACAATCCTATTAATTCTCCTCCTTTGCAATCCGGCCTTAGAAGCGATTTTGTCCTCGTTCTCGTCTTTTAGATACTCATCGAAATATTTGGATGAGTCGTGAAATAAGGCCAGGCTTTTCATCTCGGTTAACATATGGTCCGGAAGGAAAAGACCAGTTGAAGAAAAACCCTGAATACGCGTCAGATATTTCTGTCCAGTGAAGGGAATACATACTGCTGATGGACAGGATAACATCCTCTTCATTGCATCTTCTATAGCCACCGAAGATGACAGGAAATTCGACGATGTTTTCCACAAAGACCAGTTCATGAAGAGGCCAATGATAGCCGCATGAGGATTGACTTTGTTCAGCAAAGGACCCCAATCGGACAAAACTGACATGCCGATATAGTTCTTATCCGTAATATTAGATACCTCGACACGATCGAAGCTCTGGGGGAATTCAGAGTGGCTTTTGAGAGTGTTTGGAAGCTGTCTGGCATTTTCATCAGAGACGTAGAATTGAATCTTAAATCTTCGAAGGCGTCTCGAAAATTCGGCCAGTTGATCCTTGACATAGAAGAAAAAACAGCCAATCAAATCTTCTTCAGTAGTCCCATGGGACTTTCCGGCGTTGAACATCTCATCGAAGCTTTAATCAAGATCAGCAAAAGCGGGACCAGAAAGCAGATGGAGGTCCTTACTCCCATCCCTCGAAGGGGTGTGCATTATCGTTGAGCATGAGACGATCATCGGAAGTAAAGAGCCATGGGTTGGGGATAGCCATGTGAGCATCTATGGCGCCAAAAGGAAGAACCAGCCCGTAAGAACGCCATTGACATAACGCGAGCCTATGAGACGGTTTCAGGCTCGCATAGTACCGGTCACGGTAATCAATTCTCTCTGGTGCATTCATGATATCATTCAAGGCATTATTGGCAAGGGCCGGATCCTTATCCATCGTTCGAAGCTGACTGAAGAAAAAAGCAATGGTATCAGGGGAGAGTGAGGTGTACATTGTCGTAGATGGGGTCAGCCGAGCTCGGGTACCATTGAAATTTGAAAATATCTTCGACTCCATGACAGGGAGAAAGACGCGAGTATGGTAGGATAAAGGCAGGAAGATGGAGTACCAAAGATGAAGAGCGTTCTCGGCGGCTTCCTCCTATGGACCCAGTTGATAAGAGAGAATCATGAGCTTGTATACGTTGAACTCACAGTGTCTTCGACAATCCCGAGGATGAACAGAATCATGAGATTCCTACATACAACGATAGGGTTAAAGTCGTTCAGTACTATTTTGATTGTCCCAGCATAGTCTCCTGGTAGTTTATTGATGGTCCTGACCATGTTTCGCAAATCCCCAGACGCTATTGGTAAAATGAGATACATCAGATATGCTGGCCATTTTGGACGCACCCACTAAAGCCAAAGAGAGATCTTTATTCCGTATATCTGCCGCCCCCTCGTTATCGGCTGCGTTAATAATATCGATTGCTGGTATATTTCCCCATCTAACATCAGATTAGCATTGTCACGCGATGAAATAGCAAAAATACCACCCACAAAATCAGGCCCATTCCAAACGTAGGCGGCAACCCTTGTGATATTCCCGGTAGTGGGCTATCCGAGTTTACGTCAACGAACTTTGGTGTCCTCTTCTCCCTGACCCAAGCCGGTGACCATGAGGGTGATCTCAAAATGTTCTTGCAGTCTTGAACAACGTCAGTTTCTTTGTTAAGATATGTAGGAGAAGAAAGTTACCAGATTTATGCGATCCCCAGTGTTTCAACTGACACTCTTTCGAGCAATATCGGACGAGATAACACCCCGAGCAGCTCATAGTACCGTCTTTGAGACAAAATCGGGACATCGAAGTGCTCTGGTTCGCACAACTGAGGCGACCCAAAGGTGGTGGCATCGACGTCCCGAATTTCAAAGACATCCGACTGATCATTGTCCTTTGAACCTCGATCATCTCTTGCCGGAGACCGTGACATGCAATGAAATCATCGAGGATCTTCTGATCGATTATGTCTTTCATATCCGGAATGGTCTTGGGAGTATTAGAGGAGGGGTACAGATGATTGAGACGCCGCGGTGAGTCTTTCTCGAGTTTTTCAAAGAAAGCAAGTAATGCTGATTTCTTATCGTTCGTCGAGGAGAGTGCTGAGAGTGTCTTGTCGAGGTTGGAGAGACGGGCCTGCATATTGCTGGTCATGACGGGTGACGAATACGGATAACATTCAGAGGTCTTATAGTGATTGGTAAAATACCAGAAGATTCCACGGCTTCTACCCGCACTTCGTCATCACCCCGAAAATAAGCGCCTAGTATCTAATTCTGGGGCTTAAAATGGAACGCCTCACCACCAGTGTGGTCGAAAACAGTAGCAAGAAGTCCTTCAGTAGGGGACCACGGACGTGAGATCAACCTACAGTTTAACGGGAAAAAGTAACGTACCATTTGATAGTTACAGAAGTAAACTTGCGGTAATTACTCTAGCTTTCAACCGATCTGGCGGCGGAAGTATCACCAATACATTGCCATTGTTACGCACCATGTGAACTGCATTTTCGTCGTGTGTACAGACAGAACATTTATGAGGTAGCTTGAAAGATTGACGTAGCCTGGGCCTTGAACTTGAAGCAGCCGATTATAGCATAAAATAGCTATTGATAAGTGGAAAAGGAGGAAAGTTTTTTGTCACGTATGTAGAAGGATTCAACGTAGGAGAAAGGTAAATGCCGAATAACTAAAGCTCAGCGGCAGCTTCTTCGGCATGGCGAATGACTGATTTCAGTCACTGGTGTCGAAGATTTCCAATCGTTGAGTTTGTTTCGAAATTATCCATTCCTTAACTGATCGAAGTCTTTCTTGGTCGGGTCTAGTGAGGAGTGACAGGTGTTATCTTGAGAAGAAAAGCGCTTCATGATTTTATTGGAATTCACTTATAGACTACTTTTTATGCTTGGCACAAAATTGAAGTATCGATGAATCTTGGTGATGACGAGGGAGCGCTTGGATATATCCAGCGCATAGGATATCAACATACCTCAGCAGTCCCTTCTGGTATAGCGACAAAATGCGTTGTAGAGATGGCATGACAGGATCAGCGCATAGCAAAGCGTTAAGTAAATGTACGCAAATTTTCGTCTTTGCAAGGTATTTCAGGCAGAGTAGCTGGAAATGTTGCATGAAACAAACTGTTGTCTCATCTATGGAGGTGGCCGCGAAGATTTCGAGAGTTTCATTAAACTTGCTACCGAAGAGCTTCGGGACCGTACTTGACAGCGGCAACTCGCATCTAAGGAGAGAAAATTGATCAATCAACAGAGGTCAATGAATGTTGATTTTATATTCAATACGGTCTCATTTTCAATACATTCGTCTTTCTCTGGAATTTTATATCCCGGGTCAATAGATCAGTGAAAACTAACGTGACTGGCTTCTCCCCAACCACGGATGCCTTGGATTCCCATTCAATTTATTACTGCGGTTCGCCCACTCGCATGTCAATATATCGCTCAGCCTCTTCTTGGGTGCATGAAAACAAATTGAAAATGTAATAAGCAAAACGTCCATCTGTAACAACATCAAAAAGGCATGAAAACTATCAGTACACCTAAGATAATCTTTAATCTCTCCAAAATAATATACGAGACACATCATAAAGAGACACTTTAGCATGACCAAAAATAAATAAAAAGTGCCAAAACTAGGAGGACCAGAATACCAAGGGAGTTGACGAGTGCTGCACTGACGCCTCCAGTAATATAGACAATCAAAGAAACTTGTGAGGTCGGTCTCGCACCTTGAACTGGAGCGTCAAAACATTAATGACGAATACATGTGAAGCACGTACAAGACGAATCCGAAGTCAAACTGCTTGCCAAAGCTGTGGAAGACGTCCCTGAGTTTTGTTGTGTAATTCATAGAGTTATGCCTCACCATCTTGGACCACCACGCCATCTTTGACTACCTCATTGTCAGTCCTGTCGTCGACTTCATGGACTTCATAAATACGACCTTCTGTCGGAGACACGTTGAGTTGCAGAAATGGAGGATCATTGTAACCTACCTGTCGGCGGATCATAAACCAAACCTTGCAACTCTGATGTACCCCTTATAATGTCCTTAAGAATTTCAGAATACACTTCAACCTGTTCCCCTGGACAGTGGAATAAGTCCTTACAATTCATGGAAGAACAATATGGTGCCACTTACGCCGGACAGCCCGTAATTCCTCAGGTACTGAATAATATCCAGTGATGCCCCTAAATATCCCCATATTCATCTCTGAAGGGAGCGTTAGTGCAAGCTATTGGATGCCCCAGCACCAGAGTATACCTTCATCTTGGATCAGATGCGTTGTGAGCTCCGGTTGTCTCAGATAGCTCGCAATTTCAAGGTTCACGGGACGAAAACCACAGATTATGTGGAAACGAGTACTGCATTCAAGACTGATAGGGCGATGAATCAAAAAATCGCGGCCAATGTCTGTTACAGAACATTGATAGCGGTTACCGGAAGCATGCCTAGTTCCAAGTCTGGCACCATGTGGATCGCTTGACAGGTAGACTTCGAGAGGATAGGTTCCGGTGGGAGTTGTGGAAATGAATAGATATGGAACAGTCGGGAGTTCAATATCATACTCCTTATCTATACGGATTTGAAAATACCGCTGAGTAACTGGAGATTCATTTAGAAGATTCAGTCACTTTCGAGAACTAGGATTTATACTTTGGGATACGATTAACTGCGTAAGAGACCCATGGGACTTCTTGTACACTTTGCTCAAAATTCGCGTGCCTTGTGAGAACCAGTGAAAGAAGCATTCCCGTTTTGAGTCGATGGACAGGCGCATGATGCAAATTAACTCTATAGAGCGGGTATTTTCGGGCAAAGTATACCTAAAAACATATTTCAGAAGTTACTGGATTACACAAAGCGATCGCACCCACCGCCATAAACTACCCGAAATTTTGAGAAGAGTCTCAGGTTTTGGCTGTGGAACAATCAAAATCTGTATTGGTAGCGCACCCTGAATCCAGTCAACCAAAAAACTACGATCCAATAGCGCATCTGTTATGAAGACTTTCCCGAACATCGTCTTTTCTTCCAGGGGAATGGAAACATTTCCATGGAGTGAGGCTGCTACCGAGATCATGTCGTAACACGGCATGAGATGTTCCTTCGCGATCACGGGTTGTTGATGGCGTCTGAGAAACGAATTAAGAGAATTCTGAGTACTAGGGCAAGCCGGGAGGAACAGGTCCGCCAGATTCTCAATATAAAACTTATTCCAGGATGGCGAGAGCTGCAAATCGTCTAATAAGAGACGCCCATCTGGAGTACAGCGCACATCGTTGAGACCCTGCCGTATCGCTCTTCAGTCTGACAGTGCCATATCGGAGATATAGTCACTTACGAAGGCTACTTCGCCACGGCTCAGGGAGAACCTGAAGGCGCTCTATGAGACTGTTGATCAACTAGTGTCCTGTTCTTGCAGAAATATCTCGACGTACATGAAATGTATGAGTCTGCAGAATTACCAGTCAGTGGAGGAAGGAAACCCTGGGTCAGAGACTATACCAATACGATACGAGCAAGAAATTCAAGATTCTTGTCGAAAAGCTTGGGAAAATCCTTCAGCGCAATTTCGTCTGTGGCAGGATAAGCAATGTTAGTGTAAAATAATACAAATACTTACCGGTATTCCCGTAGAATACTAAAGAAGGTTGAGCCCCTGATTGAATAATGCCGTACAGTTCACGCAGATTCGGGTGTCTATGACAGTCAACTTCTAGTGGCATCAAGTTTCGGGATACACACACCTTCCACTTAAGCCATGAGTCTTGCATTGGTTTCTCCACTCCTTGGTATGACTGTGAGATTCGGTGTATGGATGTTCACAGTCTTGACTTACCGCCAGTCCCAGATGACCAAAATACTGTTTCACTACCATGATGCGGCCCGTTGTAGCGACCTCTGCCGTAAATTTGGCAACCTTATCCGTCTTTACCATCGAGTTATCGACTGGCTCAATAAGGTCGTCTTGCATCAAAAGTTCCCTAACGCAAATATCGGCAGAATGCATATCGTCGAACTAGGTTGTAATCAGTTCGTTACAGACACAGACAGAATAAAAGAAGTGAACCTTGCTGAGAACGGTTGCCTTGGAATTGGATTTACTATTGGCTCTAATCAGAGTTAGGTCGCGTTGTATATCAGATGCCACGGCGAACAGGTCCAATTGCGAATGTTGAAGGGAGGTTATTCCCCGCCTCATGTCGCAAATGGACACATTTGAACTTAGTGATATAGAAAGCTGCCGTATGGATTCAGGAATATGCATCTCTGGGACCGCAAAATACGAACAAGAAGCTTCGACTTAGCATCTTCCATAGCTTTTCGGTGACCACTGATCCGCTCTTTAACATTCCGCGAGGTTATGACCTGTTTGATGCTGGCCCAACGTCCGTTTTGACTTCGATTCATGTCAGCGATTTCAGTCGTGAGACTGCTGAGAAACCTGAATGAACACAAATCAGCATTGTATATTCGTTTAAAAAGAAATAATACCGACTCTTCAAACTTTAAGCAAGCTTTCCGTAGATCTTCGATGTATGGAACGCTCTCGCGGTCGTCGCGCAGCGTAGACACATTAATACCGGCATCACGAACGGTTATCAGGCTATCGATGACATTTCTGGCCAGTTCCTCCCTGTCTTCTGCGTTCTGTTCATATTGCTACCGAGATAACATCAGAGATGTAAACAGACGCATCGGAAGACGACTGACCTCTAGATTCTCCAAAAACAGTAATGCAACACGACCGAGCCCTTTCACGAAAGTACCGATGAGTGGCACCATTTCGCCTAACTCCATCACCAACTTCACTACTTCTGTAGAAGCCTTGAGGGCGCCGTTCGAGCTCCAAGGGCGGTTTTTGACTGTTCTCGAGGAAGACTGAGGATAGCCCATGGTTGTAGGTGAAGAAAAATGATTGCACCTCCCACGCGCATTATATAGGTAGGGAGTCGGGCATCCAGTGCAAGCAAAAAATTGTTCGTGCCCTAGTCAATTCCTGCCACCACATTAAGCATCCCTTCGGAGTTCTTCGCTGATTTTACACAATAGAGTATGCATGTCGAGTCGATCCCAAGGAGATCCCATGAACGACAAAATGCTGGACTATGGTAGTGGAAGTAGAGAGCCTAAAGGCTTGAAGGACAATATTCCTCAACATCTCCTTTAGACGATGCGTACCTGGGTAGGTAAATTTTAACCGGATAGCCGATGTCGCTGCTCCTCCGTATACACCTGAAATTGTAACTTTTACGACAGATAGCGAGAAGTTTGACTGATGAACAGAGCAAGATGCTCTCGCTTGGTCCTACAGGAACACGAGATTCGTCGTTATATGATCAGAATCGCTGCTGGGTAATTCGTGGACGTACATACAATGATATTCAGTATTATTACACATTCATAAATCAACACCAGCATGTTTCATCAATTCCGAAACTTCGACATCTATGGGAAAACTATGAGCATTGGACTAGAAGCATGCGGAAATACTCACGATCTTCTGTATTCTGCATACGAGACGCAAAGGTGCATTGATTTCCTATGGAAATAGTCAGTGCAACTCGGTTTAACGACCATCTAAGTGTTCTATACCCGGTCCAAAAACAAAGTCACCGCCCAGCTGGGAAATATTGCCCTGCTTGCCAATAAGACTGGGTTTCTGAAGCGGCCCTTTCTTCAGACCATCAAGTCTGAGTGAATGAATCAAAAAGATATTGCCATGCACATACGAAAACACTGGACAGTGCATTGGAAAATATGCCGAGTTTGAGATAACTGCGACGTTCCTTCCCAGCGGGAGTCGCTGCGAGGTTCTCAATGTCCATACCCAGAGCATGGTAAAGTTTTCGAGTCGGGTCAGCATAGATTCTCCCCGGGAACTTGGTAGATTCTAACATCGTTGTCGTGGCTGGCGTTGAATATTTCAGTTGGATTACGCACCTTTGTAGAAGGAGATAGCGTCAGAGTGTCCGCATCCTATGATGATGATACAGGTGTTAGACTTTTCAAGCGAGTCTTGGGGTACAGAAGCTAGCTGTTCCACGTATTGCTGTACACAAAGGTAAAAGGAAAGCACCTGGCAGTTCCGGAAGGTCACATACCCTACAAGACTGGAATGGCCTGATAGTCAATAACCGAGATGACAAGCAAAAGTAAGATCACGAACTCCGCAGAAAAAGTGCCCTATTGCAACAGTCAGCATGTATAAGGCGACGGCTTTCGAACAACTGAGCTGATGAAAACCACGACAGCTTTCTCTGATGCGTCCGAGGGAAGAAGAGTACCAAACTTGACCGTACTCCCGGTACTGTCAAATATTTCGATTGCAGATGCTTCGGCCAGGACCGATTCCTGGGGGATTTCGTTCGTGAGAGACATAGATGGCGGTGTGAAGAAAAGAGATGGTTGTGGATATCGGGCCGAGATAGTCAAACGAGTGACGTCACCTTGGCACTTTACCTTTCCCCGCTACCTGAGTCTTCACGATGTCCTAAATTTATGCACAGGCATGATAATGCAATAAGCAACCGTATTGCAAAACAAATTAAGCGTGTATTATGAGAAGAGGGCGAGGGCAAAGATCGAATGATTGTCGAGATATGTCCATAGGTACCTTATATTACAGTACTAAGCGGGTGGCAATACTACACCAAGCATCTGAGCGAAACATAGAAGAACATAAGCAAGGACAAAGCATGAGCTAGATAAGTATATAATGCTAATGGCAAAGTAAATCGAAGTACAACAGAACAAATAGGAATTCACCTTACACCCGGATCTCCGTCGGAAGCGTTCTAAAGAAATGTCCTTGAGGATTCCTGCCAGATGCTGGAATACAGACTCGGATAATGTCCAGTCTGCAGATACTTATATCACGGGTGTCATTTATCTGATTGCCGAAATTTGTATATCAGGGTTAACCTCGATGTGAGAGGTGATCTGAGATCGTCTGATGCCGCGTTTCTTGAACGGACTGTCTGAGCTACTATTTCTCGCTTTGATGTGCGGTCCACAGGGAGAGTTGAACACAATGGTTTGTTGATTTGAAATAAACCGTAGGCACGACTTTGATTTCGATCCTGGGCACCTTTATGATTTTTCTTGGCCAGGAGGCAAGTACATGTCTTCACACCATCGCGTTTTTGTACAGGGTCGTGTCGGATCATGCTACGAAGTTGGGGAGGTAGCAGCAACCCTTCGTTGCCATCATAGATATTCCTTGATACCAGACCGTTGGCCGTGACGGATGATCAAGGAAGCGGATTTGCAGGGTGGCTGTAACTCCTTCTGACGGACTGACGGAAGCTGATGTTGCCGAAGACCAAGCCCCGTTGTCTTATCTTTCGGCCGAATTTCCAAGAGTCATTTATGGACCTGCTAATGGTTGATCTCGCTAACTTAGGGATCGACCGAGGATCTTTTAATAGACCTTCACTTCGTTTACATACGGGTGCATCCTCGTCTTGGCAATGCTCGAGGCAACCCTAGAATCGGTGCATCAACGACACATGGTACCCGCAGTGCATTCGCTGTTGTGTAACCACCGTACTTGCGCTTCTTTGCTGTCTGAGCGGTGATTGCATTTGCGCCATTGTACTTCATTGTATCCTTTCTCCTCTATATTGCTTCGTAGGCTAAAAGGATCTCATCGAATTCTTCAGGTTTGTTCCGTCGTCGCCATCATGCTTCGTTTATTTGATCAAACTTCCTGATTGCTATTCGCAATACGAAACAGATGGCTGGCGTTGGAATGGGATCAATGTTTGATCTGAGGGTGGCTTTCCACGGGTGTCTCATGGACAGACAGCACGGCCTTGTAAAATAAGATTTATACGTATCATGACACGCAGCCAAATGAGATCAGATCTCTCTTCAAGGTATTATCCACAGGCTGGTAAGTCAAATTGTAGTCGACTTTTATATGATTAGTCAAGCCTAACGCTTAAATGAATAGTTGATTTCATTTCCCAACTAGTAAAGTCCACTACGTTACACCTACCTAAGAACTATACACCGATGAAGTCCAAGCCAAGAATTACTGACGCTAATTAGTATCACTATCACATAATTACCAAATGGGCACAGATCCGACAAATGTTTTAAAAAGACGAGGCCCCTCACAGCTGTCATGTTCACAGCTTCCCAAAGACAAGCTTCCCTGCTCCAGTACTCTTATCCACTTCAACGCCAATGAAAAATGTCTTCTCGCCCAGCCAGTCGATCCTTCTAACGCCACCTTCCCATCCACCTCTCAGTTTCTTACACCGGGTCTCGTACGCTCTGGCTGCCTTGAGCTGTGCAGCGGACCCATGTCCCAGAACTTCCCACTCTTGGGGCGTCACCCTCGTCAACAAGGTCCTGTGTACGGCGCATAGGAGATCAAGGTTTGTTATTGTCTTTCCATTGGCGTGTACGACGACTGGCCATGGAAGCTCATTGTATTTTAGCACGAGCTTGTCAGGCTTCGCAGGATCAGTTGCTGGTTGGGAGAGGGTGTGGGCGGGGATCGGCGTCCGAGTTTTTCGGTCGATGACAGATTCCGAAGAAGGGGCAAACGTAACGTCGTACCATATTGGTGCAGGGTCATGTCGGCTCGAAGCGAGGAGAGGATGCATGTGGAGGGCCTCAGGCCGGTAGGGATTAGCGAAGGACACGTGATCTTCAGAAAGTTGGTTTGTTGAAAATTTGACGATATTGAAGGAGTAGCATAGACGTACGCTGAACACCCACGTGTGAACGTGAGTGAGGTCTTTTAAGAACGGAACGTGGAGAAGATTGACCGGTCTTGGAGCTGTTCGGATTCGGGGATGAATCGGGTGCAGATGAAGTTGATGAGCTTGTACGAGAATGGTTACTTTGTGGCGATGCAGTCGGGAGGTAGATGGGGTACGGTGCAGCTAAGAACTTGAAGTGAGTCTGAGATTGAACACATGTGATAAATTTCTGGAACGTACGACGGTCAAATTTGTAACTGACAATACGAGGCTCTGGGGAATGATAGTCCTGACGACGGTGTTTGCTGGTGCGTGTAGGAAGTGACGCGTAAGAGTAACCCTTGGAAGGAGCGGGCGCACAGGACGAAGAATTGCTCCTTTTTCGCCTTGGAACTTGCCCTATGGACGGCGCACTAGGGAAATTCTCCTGCCCAGAGTTCCTAGGAGTAGAACACGAATGTCGACGCGATTTCGAACTGTTTAGGAACGAGTCTCGTTGCTTCCTTGACGAAGAATTGCCTCCGAAGAGACCACGAAGATAGGATGCCATGGTGGGGTGTCGCGACAGCGGTTAGTAGAGAGATGTATCGCAAGAGATGGAGTCGAGGACAGAGCTGTTAAATACCAACCATGACTCGGCCCGAAGTGATGGGCAGATGGAGTAATGGGGAACGCCTTTTCGAACGATCCCAGAGTGCCATAGGGGGTAACCGCATTGTAAATCTCGACGTCGGTTAGCCACAAAGTCCGCTCAGTAAAGGAATGCTGGTCCAACAAAGTGGATTTATGAGGTAAGAGAAGGCGCGAGTCCCGTGGCGGCGGACCTAGAATAGACAACGCGTGTTATACACGTGGTGTGGATGTACCGAACGTTCAGGACCGCCTGGAGCTCAGCTATCTCAACAATTCGATGCAATGCTATGCAAAGTCAGCGTTTACCCCAAATCGATGCTGCGATGCTGCGGCACGAGTAAAAGGCGCTGGCCGGTCCAGCGCCTTTCTCGAATTGACTTAGACGCTGGCTATTAAATGCTGGGCTTTTCCTGGCTTTTCACTTCGGTCTGGGGCGAAACTTCAGTCAGTGATAAGCGAGCCCACGTTTGATTATTCGGCTATGCAAAAGACCACTATCTAAAATTGATCGCATGCCAGCATTGAGCGATGGACGTAAAATCGGACAGACCGTTGGTTAGTAAAACTTGGTTTCGCAGAATTTATTTATCTTGTGCAGTTCGGCAGTTTCAGTCACTGATTTTCTGGGATCCTGAGACGACTATGATGCTGTTTGACACCCAGCCGTCACTGAAGTAGATATTATCGGGTGCAGCTGGCACCCACGGCGGCCCTGAAAATCTGCCGCCGATATGTGCCGCAGCAGCCCCATAATGACCGAGTATTGAACACCTTTTTTCATCAACAATTTTTGGTCTCTAGAATTGAGTACCATTTACCTCGGGGCAGGAGTCAGTGACCCTCCGGCTTTGTGCGCTGTCCACTGAGAAGAGCTCGTTAGAGAATCCTAGGACATCTGAGGTGGGCGGTCGTATGCGCCCTAATAGAATGAGGTAACGACGTGGATGAAGGAATGGCAGCTGTGCCTGCAATCTGAGCTCCACAGCAGTCATTGAACCATCTGAAGCGGACCGGTGCAGAAGGAGTAGAAGGTCATCAGGAAGGCTCGCGCAAACAGTGAGGTCAATCGATCTCCCTAGGAAGCCGGACGGACATGAAGGCATCCGGTGATTTGTCAGAAACGCGACCTGTCACATCGAGTGATGTGATTCAATACTCATTGGCAAAGCATACATCCGATCCGGCGCTGGTATCTTGACAGCAATCTTATTTCCGAGTATTGCTACAAATTCACCGATGTGAGCCATGAGGCATGGTACGCCCCCGAGCAAATCGGTAGCGTCGTCTCGCAACGAAGGATTCCGCGCTCAACCGCACCGCCGGACCGATCAGTTCCATATTTACTCGTGCGTCATGCACGCCGCGAATTCGAAGATTCATTCCGCACATAGTGTATGGTTCTAGCTTGCTAACTTCGAGCACTGTGAGAGAGGAGATCGGTCCGACTAGGGTCATAAGATTAGCAATACAATGAGTGGCGTACTGAATCTTGTTGACAATGGTAGAGCATTCAGGACAGAACGCCGCCCACTGCTCGAATGCAATAGCCAAGGAAGCACGGAGATGTCGCATTCGGAGAAAAGTTACCACCTGTCAATTTAGGTTGAGAACCAAGGTAAAGAAAAAGACGATCATACACGAAAAGTGACCAAAGGAAACAAAGGAAAGTGTCACGTCAACTCAGCGAGAACACTACAACATCAGTGACTAGGCAAAGATGATCAGGAGAAAAGCGTGACTTTTTTCGAAGTGCGCCTCGATTATTATTGAAGTTGCCCTTTTTCTATGTGACATTATAGATCATGGAAGTCAAAGTCATCCTCATGTAGCCCGCATAGACAGCTGTTCCAGTTGCAATGTCAAAAGGCGCGATTCAAAGACAAGGTTAAACATGTACTGGCCTCGTAGACGTGCGGAAAGTTATCAGCGCGGTTACTCCGAGCCAGGTAATGTAAAATTTTTGAATGAATGCATATGCCAGATTCGGTCCTGCCTTGAATAATCACTTCAGAATTCAACAGCGTTTCGGAAAAGATGTACCCGTGCCCGCGTCGCAACCATTAGTCGACATCCTTCCTCATCATGACCCCCTCTAGTCTCAGTGAGAATAGAGACCACTCTAGTATACTACCTGGGCTCTGATAAAGATAATTTTGATTTCACTCGAAGAATTGAGACTTATTTTGAGTTGACTTTGAGATTTCTTGACGGCGCTAGACACAAGAAAGGACAAAACCCGGAAGAGAGCCTCGGATCACGGATCATGCATCAACAGGAGTTTACAGCTACATACGCTTTTCAAAGAACCCCCAACTGGGAAAAAAATGTTGAAGACTCCATAAATGGTCTGGTACGCAAGAAAATCTGATGCAAGGTGAGAGGATAGATAGACGCTGTTGCTGTCAAGTCGCCATGGTAAATTGTCATCAGAAGGAGGATCAGATGCGGCCCCCGCTGATCGCCCGCATTACAGTCACGTGCTATTTAGTTCCAGACCGAGTCTATGAAAGGTCGATGCCACCGTTCCAGTGCCTTCTCTATTTACATTGTTCACGCCGAAGCAGACTCCGCTCGTCTCATTCCAACAGTAACGCTGAAAAAGGGACGAGTGTCAGTCACATCGCTTTTCACGTCAAGTACGACTTTTCACATTGACAGCTCTCTTATATGGTTATTACAATACCGGAGGCCCCCAAGTCGGCAGTTGGATCTTTGCTGAAAAAGTAAGGGAATGCCGAAGTTCAAGTTGGGGTTACGGGTTTACTCTTCGTTGGGTTTAGACCGGAAGGACGACTTGCCTTCATAATACCATAATTAGTCTATTTGCTGTTTCACTGATTGATTGGAATTCGTTAAGCTACAAGTCTATGCATTCTGGTCCTGATGTCCAGAGGATCATCATACTGCGCCTACAGGTTCTTCAGAATATGATGATATGAGTCATTGTGTATCACTGTAACCCGTAATCTCGCAGTTATGACACTTCGCAGCCCCCAACTGTTGTCTTAGTTCTCGCTTTTGCTTAGCGCTAGTTTCAACTCCATCAGGCAAACCGCCCTTTCCATACCAACTATCAGCGCTTGTGGAAGCGAATTCGATGAATAAATTAGCAACACCACATTGTGCATCAATTTGTATGTATACGTGAAAGTTATTGATATTGGCTTTAGGCTCGAGTTATCCTAATTTATATACATATACAGCTGTAACCCGATCATAGAGTACGGTCTTATCAATTGACTCGAGAAGCCGAGACATGCTTTCGTGCTACAGTCTGATAGTGGATATTTAGGCCATTGTTCTACTAGCCAGACTGCTACGTTATCTCATCCACCCTCAGATGGTCTAGAAAATCTTCAATCGATTACAGGAAGGCTGACCCATCGCATTTTTGATGAAAAATGTTGCTCCTGGCCGCCTCGCAGAACCCATCAACTTTCCCTTGAAGATGATCAGGCCTCAGGACTGTCAAGGAAGGGTCGATTAAGTGACTGAACGTGAATAATATGCTTGTTTCTTACTGAGACGTACCAGGGACACAATGACACTCAAGTGATGCTGAACGCGGCAAATCTCTCAGGGTCTCTCTACCAACTCTCTACATGTCACGAGAACTGTTCCTTAAATGACCAATAAAGCCAATTGTGATAACTTAAGGCAATGAGCGATTAGTCAAGAGATCACTATCATCAGATCATCACTTTGAAGTATGTTGAATTTTATTGAGAGTGTTGCACAGAAGTGAAGCCATTGTAGTTGTGTTGTTTAAAACGAATTACACCTCACAGAGATCAAGTATATAATAATAGGGTTCTCGTAAATCGATGCTCGCAACGTGCTAAAACTCAGTCGTGTCACGATACTGTCATGTGAATATCACGCGACCCGAGAGAGCTTTCATCTAGAATCATAATAAAATTGAAGACCTGCTGTGTGCACAGTGTCCTGTCCCATTTCACCTAGCGTCCAGTTTTACGACATCTTACATCACGTATCTAGCTGCCGCAACCGCTCCACTTGTGTTCGCGCCCCCCGGTCTAGGCACTGGTAGCCTCAGCAGATACAGGTACTATGGGACATGCTGTTTCTATGCGCAGGAAAGCTGTCACTAATGCTATGCATCTATTTCTTTTCTTCCATATTCAGAGCAAACGTGCTGGTATCGTCATCATTTGTTTACAGCTTTGAGCTGATGTTAAGTTTACGAGACATCATTAATTCTGTGTAGCTCTTCTCGTCCAGCTTCGGATCGGAATCAGTTTTAATACCGCCTGTAGAACCGAGTGAATGGAAGAGCTGTCATCAAGCTCGCAACATTTTTATTCCTTTACAGCAGGCTACGTTTCATGTCATATGAAAAGGAGCAACCGGACGAGCCTCACTCCGCCATGGTCGCACTCGATTTTTGTACCACTGTTCATTTCTTCCTTGAACTTACAATCATGTTCCACTCTAATCTCGCGACGCACCGGGATACCCCTTCACGCTCTTCACTGTCTTGCAACGATAGTACCTACACGTACATACGGTACCCAGGAGTACCGCTATTCGGTGCCATGGGGCCGGCAACATCGAGGGTCCGCAAACATCAGTTCATTGGCTGTGACATTGCCCTTATCCACGCGTACGACATGCAGAACTGAATGAGCTCCAAGGGCACCAAGTATGACCAACGCATTCATGGAGTTATTTCCTCGCTCGCTGTAGTTAGAAATCTGATTGTCTGTTCCAGAAACCCTCCAAGATCCACCTTAGGCTGTATATATTTCCACCCCTTGAAAATAATCATAGCTTCTTGGTTCATGACACAAAGTACATCATCCCCATGATCACATTGAGCAGAAGGTACCGACTGGAAGCATTGACCCGGCGCCTAAAGCTGCGTTGTATTCACATAAAGCTATTTTTTTTGCTGATGTTAGGTATGCCAAACAATCCCGATCCGTTCAGAGGATGTCAGGATTCACGGTACATGCCTCAATTTATTGAAATGATCTTCTAGTTCTGACACACCATTCGTTCTGAATCGCCTAGATGCGAAGAGGCCCCAAAAACCACCGTAGGCTCTCTTCGGTTGCTACCGAATCTCTTAAAAATAACAAGAAGCGATTCTGAGTGTGTGAAAACCTGATAGCACGAAGCTTCCATCTTTCAACGGGTCATATTTTAATTGGCAGATATCCGGCGCTTCAATGCAGTCATTCTCTCTCAGATGCATCGAAACGCTTTGCAAGGCACCCGTCCACGTACCTAAATTACCGCTTTCTCCTGGCAGCTCTTGTCCTCCGTCAGGGGTGGATTGGACTAGTGGCTATCATCCGGATCTCTCCACTCGTAGCAACATCGTTGCTTGTAGTGTTAACAAGCAACGCTAACCTGGGTAAGCATCTATTGATTCAAAAATGAAAAATCTGATGGTGTTTTGTAAAAACAATTCTTCACGAAGCTGATCAGCCGAATCTATGGTATTCTGCGTCCCACTATCTCCTCACATGGGCCTTTGTTTGAAGATACTACTTCGGGAACCCACACAGACTTTTCGACAGCCTTCCCGAGCCTTCCTGCCGATATCGGGAGGGCCGATAAAGGCGCCAAATAGAAGTGGCTGAACTGAACTGAACCACATCGCATGTGCTTCGGCAGGGAAACAATTCTCCTGCACGCTAGCAATTCTGAAGCCGGGCTCCAATGAACCACGTCTGACATTCCTCACCTCCTTCCAGAAATACACCTCACCACCCTAAGAGCTTTTCAACGACCCGCCTGTATGGTCGCCTTTGAATAAAGGTCAACAGGAAATGTTGGTAGTCAGGAATGTCTCAATGTCACGGCAGCCAAGGACCCACCGAATCTTTCACCAGAAGACGGTAGAACGCGGGTATCTTGTGGCGCATGTACCTTTCTTCCTTCTACACATGATTGATAATGTTTCAGAAAGACGCGATCAATCTTTCAGCTCTGTGAACATCGCCCTACGTCCCTGTCTAGCGCTTGAGCGCCGTGACCCATTTGTACCCCGTGGGAAGACAGATTCTCGAAAAATCACTCTATAAACACGGGAAAATCTAACGAAACAAGATTTGTCCTGATTGACAACTTCCCCATGCCAAGTCCTAGGACACTTTCCAGATTGGACAGTTTTGACCTCCTAGACTTTGACTCAGACTATATTCCAGCCGTGGCTGGAAGTGCACAGCTGAGTATTTTATGGTCGTCACACACTGTTCCAAATACACAGGCGCCAGAAGGTCAAACATCTTGAGTTTACTTATATTCCCGTATGCTGATGCCTTGATGCAGAAGAACAAGATAGTAACGAGGATTCGGCGGCGGACACTGTATCAGAGATGGCTGTTGTTCCATTGAGCCAAACACGTCGCGGTCGAGAGGCAGCTATAGGGAACAGTTCAGAATTGAACGAGAACCTATCAGAGCGTAAGCTCTCCTTTGAAATATGGATTCCTTTAACTTAATCTTTAACGGTAACAGCAGCAGAATGTTTCGATTCTCGGCAGACAATCTCGCCTCAGGAAGAGGTGGCATCCGCAGACGTGGTACGTTCATCCCGTGGTTTCCGCTTCACCTCAGCTTCGACCTCACGGACGGGTGCGTTTTAGCTTGAGCCCTCAGAAAACAAGACAGATCCCCAAGAGATTCCTCAGCACAGGCAATAGCCTCGGCGGCGTACCAGGACTTCGCACCAAAAATCGTTGGATCCCTATATTCACCAGATGTATTTTAAAATGAAATACTGGTGCGGTCGATTCCCATTGTATGGATGGATTGTCCTACACCCAAACGGGTAGCGGTATCCGCCGATTGATTTATTATCTTGATCTTGATCCAAAAATATAATTGAAGCCTTTACGATAATATGATTAGCCGTGACAGTGATAAAAGCACATACGGACTTTCATTCAAGGCAGGATCATCTTCCCTGACAGATTGACGCTCACTATTGGGTCTTAAAAGGGAAAAAGAATATGACGAAAAAAGATGATGTGCATATAGAATTATTGCAAAGTATGCGTCACTTCTATTGCGTCGATGGACACGCTGGTAGTTCCAAGCTTCCCGAGTGATTTGGCCGAAGCCGAAGCTATAAAGCAGTGTAATAGGTAGAACTTATCCAGAAGCCTTTATCCCTGGTTTGAGACATAAGACTGCGATGCGAAATACACACATCGGTTCAGGGCTCGACGTGTGAAGAAAAGGATGATGGGCTATTGAGCTGGCTTACCGCCGGTTTCTCTGGGTTCCTGTCAAAAGTTCTCCTTGTCCATATTCGGTATCAGTATTACATGCACGGATTTTCGGCATACCTGAATCGTTTTACCTTCGCTCTGCATGGTGTTGCTTTTACACAGTGGTAGAGACTCACACATGTCCTTTGTCTTTAAGTACTAAAACATCTAGTTCAATATATAGTCATTTTCTGGCAACTATAACACCTGACGGCTCGCAAATGGTTTGTACATACTTTATCCGTTAACATATCGACTTACTTTCATATCTGTGGTACGTTTATTGACCACGTCTACGACTTCCTGAAAAGAGAGACCATGCAACACAAAAAGGACAAAGATCAAACAAAGATGGGAAAGAGACAACCGACTGAGTTCTCTGAGCTTAGTCAGCACATTATTAAACCTCCTGCTCCACCCGGTGCACCGGGACGATATCCCGGTACCTCACTCGCCGGACTCACCACCAAGGACCGATCTGCTCCGCGGCTTGTTTGGAGTTCTCCCTTATCTATCTGCTGATTGCCCGCATCTAATAGTCCCTAGAACCAATTATCTTCTCACGCTTTGATCCTGCCTGGTCTTCTGAAATTTATGCGTCGACCAAGCGTTAACGGTTGAAAAGGCTGGATGATTTTCTAGCCCTTCGCCAAGGCTATATATACCCTTGCCAGTGGAGACGACGATTGCGTATCTCTTTCCTCTTACTTTATCACTTACTCATTAACTAGGCCGGGAACTAACGCTTGGCTGGGTCGGAATTTTTTCAATAGCGACGCCAAGACTCGGTTTAACAGCAGACGCTTCAATACTTCCGGTGTCAGTCTCTCGTCCATGTACCATTGTGTAACTACCCTCCTTGTCTTGGTATCAGGCTGAGATTGCGAGTTTGACAGGTACCGGTCGCTGGCGTTTCATGGAAATCCGTCAATCGGGAACTCAGGAAGCATAGGCAGGCCGGGAGGGTGCGCGTCAGGGTAGAAACGCAGGGCGTGTTACAGAATGCCTTGGCGAGTAAAATTATTGCTTTCTCTAAAGCTATCCTTGCTCTTGTTGCCATCTTAGGTCGAACATGACGTGGCGATTTGCTCAGCTGTACTTAGTGCACGATTCCTCGATTCTTCTGTTTGGATCCTCTATTAGACCGAATGAAGATATCCAATCTTATTTCAACCAGATTTGGGTGATGATTCATCCTGGGTCTAACACTGTGCCTCTATTGTGGATTACAACTTTGCACGCTTACTTCATCGCAAATCTACATCTAGGCAGTTTTTCTCGTCGGCGAAGTTATTTCCAGGCGCTCGAACGCTTATCAAGTCAATTGTAGGCGAGAAAGAATAGTTCCACAGACCTGTTGGAATGCTGATTTGGCGACATGTACCCACATCGTTTAGGGTATTCTAGATGTTCATGTCGCATCCATCTAGACCATCGTGTCTATCCACGGTAGGAACCCTATTCGTCATAAAATGTCCCAGCTCACGACAACCAAGTTAATACGAGCAAAGCACGTTGACCCTTCCCCACGGCGGACCCGCATGACAATAGCATCTCGAATGAAACCCATATGCTAACTTCCCACTGAGTATTGCGCCTGGAATGTCATTCTCGTTATAGTCAACGAAATGAGTTGTTACACCCCCCTGCATACCCTGATCCCCGTCGTATGTTTCCAGATTGAAAAAATTGCGAAGCGCATGGAAGATGGAGAGGTATTATGCGGTAAATAACTCCGTATTGATCTTTCTAAAATCGATAAGATCTACTTCCTCTAGGCAACAACGGAAGCTGTACGTGACTCGGACTTAGGTACTTGAATCCCTACGGCGCTATGTATATCGCGAGCGGTTTGTCACATGATGCACTTAAGATTTATAGTTCACTGCCTAAGTATTCGGCTATGATACGCCAACTTTCGAAACTCACTCACATGGCAACTCGAATAGGCGTCAGCAGTTAGCGATATCACTCGGAGCAGCGCACCGCGCAAGGCATGTGTCATATATAGCCTCGCCCGTTTGTCGCCGACCTCGCCAATCCAGGTCCCACTCGCATCGTTCCCCAGGCAGGCATCTTCCTTTTACCAGGGAACGGCAAGCCGTCAGCCTTCGACTAATAACATTCGGAGGTTTTCTCAAACAAAGCGCCTCGCTGCACCTATTCTTTTCTCATTTCCTTACCGCCCCTCGGACTTTCCATGCAGTACTCACTGTGCACATATGCTTTTTTCTGGGAAGGCAAGATGACCCTTACGCCTACACATGGTACTGAACAATGTGAGCCGAGCTTTAGGCTGCACTGCCTGACTCACATTGAGAATTTCTTGATTTCTATACTCGAAACATCTTCATATAGCGTGTCAACGCCCACCGATAAAGAGGACGTCCAATGAGAGTACTTCTGGTCTCGAACTGTCCAGGCATTACCAGCCGTGAGGCGGACACAATTTACACCACGACATCTCCAGACGTACCTTTCGCATTTCCTGCTGTACCGACTGCCTTGGTTAGGAATACGACATTGATAGCATAATTTTTCAGGAATGGTCGACCCACAAACCTAGACAGGATTCCAGTCTACGACATTTCTCTTCTTGTCACCATTGCCATTCTGTAATAATGCATCGAAGCGAAAAAGCGACTGATTATGCATGGTATATACGCGCACCGTTATGTGTATCTGATTATGCTCATGGGAGCCATGGACGCATTTAATCGTTGACCCTGCCCGGTATCAAGGTTCTTTTCCCTGATCCCACCGGGATCAATCACAAATCGTCGAACCCATATCGGCCTGCGAAGGAAAGGCTCTGTAGGTACTTATAGCGACGTTTCGTGCAGTACACCCTATTCTTCGAACTATTTTGTCTATGAATATGTTTCCGGCACGTCCCTCTGTATTTCCTCCTAGCCTGGCACTCATCTCCTCTTTTGCCTAGCTTGGTTCACGGGTTTTCTTTTATGATTCCACTGGTCAGCTCGTCAGAGGTGTCGTAGAGTCCACGAGTCGAATGGCAGATGTAGGTATTGCTCTCATCAGGAGCGTACCTTGGTACTGAAGTGCTGCAGGGAACCCAAATGGTCATTATCAGACGCGACAATGGAGGAATTATAACCCTACCGTAAGCAGACAACTTTGGTACGAGCGTTGCCATCGTCTTATGACCGTAGATCCGCGAGCGTATCGAAGGGTTAGGCACAGCATATGGATGCCGCACCATGTAGTGATTGTGGGGGGGTGGAACTCAGGGTCTCGATGTACATATCCATGACGACCACAAATGCCTCTCAATTAGCGAGCATAAAATGCTTCTTTCTTTCGGATCACTGTATTCCCAATAGACACAGATTCATGCATCGCAACAATTCGAGGTCGATTAAGTGTCGTAGTAACGAATAACTCCTTCTATCACATGCTGGTCAACGTCTATGTAATGCGAGCTGTCGAGCCCGAGCAACGATATCACAAGCTATCTTTAATCATGCTAAGAACATTCACACGGAGTTTCTAGACCTCCGGTGTGTATCCTGCATCGCATTACTAGTGCTTCGGGAGCCATTTCATTTACGCAGCAAGTTTCGCCGGAGTGGACCTCGATCAGAAAGATTCATAAACCAAGGTGAAAAAGGTACGTTTGAAATCTCAATATTGTGAGATGGTGTGACTGAGAAAAGGATATTAGAATAGTATAGTACCTTACCCTGGCAGCCCGAGGGCTAGAGGTCAGAAGTCTGTTTTTTGATCGAGGTGACGAACACATTCTTGGCGCCACATTGAACGCCACATCAAGGTCCTCGGGAAATTGATCACATTACAATTAATGTGCGCCCTGAATAACCGAAAGCCATAGTGACCTACAACCCGTCAGCGAGATGACACTCAAGGCCGTTTTCAGAGTCCGCGACATAATACGCCGAATCCATATGCAATGACCCATCTAGATAGCTTTGCTAAGGAGGATGTATGACAGTGTCGCAGTGCCAGAGCTCGATGAGCAATTGTGGTACATGAATACCGAACGATTCGAGTGTCAGTGTATGGAAAGACAAGGGTCCAACTGGAATCAAGTCATCGAAGTCCAAGGTTGGATTTCCGCCCAATGCTTCAGCTCTGCGTCAATCAAACTATTTCCAGTCATTGGCGCGAGCGGCTTCAGTCTGAGCTTCTGCGTTCACGTAGCTACTGGAATTTTTGTTTCTCACAATAATGGAAAACGCATTTCAGTGACGGAATTCTGTGATATCATCGTAGGAGTGCACAGAGAACCTCACCAATAGTGGCAGTGAAAAACAATGACACTCGAATAGTATAAAGGCAATCTCATTCGCATGAGTGAACTGCAGAGGACCAAGATGGACGACACCAAACAGTAAACATCGCATTTCAATCCAAAGACCCAACCGACAGGACTGAGCCTTCTTGGACGTTTTCAGTGCTATTACGACCGACATCAAGAACTAGAAAATCAAGAATACTCAGATCAATTTTACACAACTCAACAAAAACGTAGTTGTTACGAACCTTTGTCAATCCCCTCGGCCTTGAGTATCTTCTTCGGCCTCTCACTCTCATCATCAGCCTCATATCCACGTCCACGTTTGCTACCAGAGGGTGACGACATGATGATGTCGCTGGCATCACACGTACGGGTGCGGATAAGGCTGGTCTCGCATGGTACCAACGCTCTCGAAGTGCACCATATCGGCCTTCTCTTGGCTAAATGATGTTTACGCAATGAGCTCTTGCAGTTATAGTAGGTAAGAAACAACGTACTAAGAACCTTTTTCTTCTTTCCAACAGGTGGGGATGGTGAAGGAGGTTCGTGATCGGGTAACTTTCGCTTGATGTATTTGCAACGGGGCCTCTGCTGTCCAATATTTGAGAGGAGAAGAACTTTCTGGCTACTTGGCGTCTTAGGGAGCTGAGAGAGCGGTGCTAGCACATCCTACATCCAGGACTCAGGGTATGGTCATGATCGTCGAGCTAAAAACTAACGTACCCCTTCTTCCTCTGGATTGCATCCTCCTTCAATGAGAGTGCTGCAGGAACGTTTGAAATTCTAGTCAACGTTAGAGTGGTACAAAAATCTCGTTGGAAGAGTTCACCTCTTCTCTGATCTCAGTAGCTATCTGTTATGCTTGTCGTCTCGCTTATGAATACTTTAGTGGGAAAGTCATTGCTTACTTCAATAGGAGCATCGCTTCCCGCCTCTAAGTAGTCTCTTTGTGTAGAAGGGGGTGAGAGCTGCTCTCTCGGCAAAGGATCAAGTACGAAGAGCGGCGAGACGGGAGATGCTACAGGAGCAGGTGTTGGCGGAAAGAACACCCGGGGATGGCTGAACATCATACTGGACAGTAATGTTTGTGTGACGTAGTGGCAGCAGCACACATTGGAACAAAAGCCACCTGTTCTTGAAAGCAGATGCTTAAACGTCACATGATCCCGCCACTGCAAAGATTATTGTTTAGTGTAAAAGGTAATTGACCGCAACAGCTTACACTGTCAGGATTGGACGTATATTACCTACATAGTATGCTAGCAGACAGAATAAGTACTACTTCGAGAGAGAAAAACATGTCAAACCAAGGTTCCCGAGCACGCCCACGCGCCCGTCTGGCTGGACACAGGTATCAGGGCGAGCAGGTTTGTACATTAAATAGGCCATCATTTCTGTAGCATATTTATTATACGATCCCATAAACATGGGAAGGAGCTACACGATGGCTGGGTCAGATCGTGGTATGGCTGGAAGGCTAGGCTTGCATCGAAGGGATCAGTATCTGCAACTAACGATCATCAATAAGCAAGCGAACGATATGTAAGAAGACATAGCGTCGCAATCTCACGTCACTATTCATACTACAGGGACACTGCCTTGCAGCAAATATTCTTCTTCCGGGTAACAATCTTGCCGGTCACTGCTCAGTGTATCAGTCTTTAAAATCAGTGGTAAACTCTCACCGTTTGCTGCGCAGTATCGGTACTTTGCACAAATTCCTGATAAAACAAGTCCATATTGTCCCTCGTGTGCTGTATGAAACCGGGGTCGTGTGCTGAGCAATATCGTGGAGGTTATGCGGAAAAGCCTGAGTCCGCATGCATCTTTGTATTTCTTGTTGTCGGTTCACGATTGTGTGAGTTTTTCCGCCTGCAGGGTTAATGACAGAAATTTCCTTCAACGGGATGGGAGACCTGCCACCTAATGAGATGTGTCCAGGAATGTACAGCAATGATCCCGCATTTTGGGTCACTAATGATAACCCTACGGTTAAGGGGATCAATACCCAGCGAACGATGTTTCAGGTAAGAGAAAGGAGTCATGCTGGACTATATTTGTCATAGAAAGACTGTCATAAACTGGACCAGAATCGAGCTCATGGTGAGAACGCTCCGAACGCAGGCAAGCAGAGACAATAGTGGTTCGTGTTGGGTCACGTGGAAATTTAGGGCAGGTAGACGTGGTTTTCTCCGTGGCCCGTAGTTATGCATCACTTCATCCATCTATTCCAGCTCTCAGACTCTACGAGGGGTTCCACGCCACCACCTGTCACAGTATACCAATCTTGTTCGTGGGTACATATTTTTGAGTGACTTTGCGAATAAATAGCCAAATTTAATCGCGTCGCGCTGAGGACGGTCCCTGTACCGTGTCTGTAACTGCAGGCGATGCCTTCATGGCGAAGGGAAATCAATGTATGAGGATAGAAAAGGCTCTAAGTCAAGCAGCAATATCGGATCGGTGAAACAGGGTTTATCGTGGATTACAGGCCGAGTCGCCCTCGACTTTTACCCTCCAGCCTCTCCTTATAATCTCTTCGTTCAACCCTTAACAGCACTCCTCTTTATTTCCTGCTTCGTCAACTTTGGCTTTAGTGCTCAAGCCCCTACTGTTGTAACACTACGTCTTTGATTGCATTCTTTCGATTTGTCTAGCTTCAGCGTCTATGTGTCTGAATGCATAGTCTCAGCTAAACAAACTCGGGTTCCTTCACTAAGGCTGTTTGCTGTCTGCTCATATAATATGCGTGAGATAACTCTTTTTATGAAGATATCATGATGCTTAATATCTCCGTAGGTTTTCGTTGCTCGCAAGAGCGGTAGCTTTGGCATTGATTAAGGTATGGCGTTTGTCTCAGATTCAGCACTTGGGGAAACAATGGTGAGACAATTAGAAAACAACTATCGTTTGTTGATCGTTTGCATCATAATGTGACATTTCAGTCAGAATGATTCCATAATAAGTTCTGCAACGTGGCGTCTTACGAAAATAGATATTCAATTTGACTCGCTTGATCCTTTTGTCCCACGCCTCACTGATTCATTTCAAATGTCACCGCATCCGCCTACGGGACCTCCGTTATTTTGTATCTTTAACCGTCATGTCATCAAGCTCCTGAAGTCACATCACCCGAACCCGTACCAGTAGTATATCAATGAAAGGCTATGCTATGCTCCCTCTCATGTGATCCGAACGCGGTTCTTTCCGCCTGCGGACGATATATAAGCTCATACTAGGTCGCAACTGAGTCTGGCGCCCTCGACCCGCTGCATGAATTGGTCCTCTTGATTGTCTCTGAGTCCAAATCAATGCTGTGCTTTCTAAACGTGTGCCGTCTAAAACAACGGTATAAATCCTAGGAACTGCACTGGGACAGCCTGAGACGCCGCACAATGAGTGCTATCTCAGTGTCTCTAGACTGGTTAATCCTTTGATTAAATTGATGCCTTTTTTGTATAAAAGCCTAAGCACTTCGCCAGCATCCGCATTCACCTATACGACATGTCTGAGCGCCATTTCCGTCTCATGAATATCTATATCATCAGTCTCTTTCTGGAAAGTATATTCTTCGGAGTTTATCTCGTTTCCTTCTTCCTCTGTATGCGCTACCTCGTATGGGAAAGATGCGCAGAATTCGAATTGAAAAAAAGGCTGAACTGGACATTCATTATCGTCGCTGTTTTATTACTATTCCTCACGACTATGCACATTTCGTGTGCCCTTACAAGAATCTTTCGTGAATCCAAAAGAATTTGGGTGGACGTTATGGTGGTGGGCATTCGTAGTTATTTTGTGTTGGCATCCTGTAACTGAGCAGTTCAGTCTTTGGGCATCGCCATGGCTGTAGTAACTGTTGATGCAATCCTGGTATCGTCTTGCAAGTCACTGGTACATCAGAGCTCACTACCATACATAGATATACCGTTGCTGGATCATCTACATGAAAAGATGGATCGTCATAGCATTACCTGTCATCGTGTGGACAAGTTCTATAACAATAGCAATCTATTCAGCGGTAGAGCTGGTCAGGTCTCCCCCACGGGGCCGGCTTTGTCCTGACAGCATACACCGATGTTCACACCAGAGGTATTGGGTTATTTTTCTCGCTCTGACGATAACCCAAAATATCCTTACCACTGGTCAGTGAACTCAGGGCCTGATATGTATACGCTGAAGTATTCGTTTAGCTCTCATTACATGGCGAATAAGGATTGTCGATCGTGAGTCATCACGGTACCGTATTCAAAGCAGAAGGTCCAGATTGCGATATTCCATCCGGTTGATCATTGAGTCAGGTGCTCTATGCACCGTCGCTGCATGTCTGACGTTTATCGCGTTTCTTTCTGGAGGGAAGTTTGGGGTCATTGCTGCTGATCTTGTAACTGTGCTCCTCCACTTCAACCGTTCCTCTCTTATTTATCGCAATTCTGATAGGAAATACAGCTGGTATCGATTGCTTTCAACCTTATTATCATTAGATCCGCGAACAAATCTCCAGAGGAGTGCAATCCTTCTTCGACTTCTGCCGGATCTATTAGATTACATGAATTATTCGGGCGGTCGCAGCAATCGATAGTACCGACAAGGAGTAGCCCTGAGTCGAGCATACCGCCAAAACCCTTGGAAGTTTGCATCACGAACGAGGTAGTCAAATCCCGGGATAGTCGGAACTGAAACCATCAAACCTTAGCGGAAAATATATAGACAAGGATTCTCTTCTACCAAGGTAAACCACGATTATAAAGAGTACATATAGCAACATTCATGAGTTATTTTCGTATGCTTCAGCGTATCATGGCCCAAGGACCGTTCTATTGGTTACGATTATTATGATCATTCCCTGATGAAGATATTACCGTGAAGCCCTCTATAACCGGGTGACATGTTTAGACCTGTGTGAGGAGGGCCCCCATAACGATGTCCGCGGTCTTACGATCTGAGGAACAGCATAGTGTTTCAGTAGAAATCTCCCAATCCGTTAATGAAAGACTCAAGTATCCTTATGTGATTTGAGTTTCTTGAAATAACAGCTAAAGTGGAAAATCACCGGACTTTACTTGTGTAGCATGGGCGATGAGGTGTTGTACTTATCGGGTTTTCACGGAGACCGAGGGTTAAATCAAAGCAACCGTGATACTTGCAAGGCAACAGTTGCCGCTATAGAAACCACGTACACCATGCGCTTAAGATAGGTATGATCAACCTTCCGACACTCTTATAATGTCCGTTACCATGTTCAGTGATCATTTCGTCTCTATCTCTTTGGCAGTGTCATTGCAACTTTTGGCGACACTTGAATGTTTACGTCCATGCAATAATAATAGAGTTACGTTGGAGCAGGGTCTCATACAGTCTGTCGTTTGATTGTGAATAAGAGGCCATACTTTGCACCTCCTTGTATTTTCTGAGCAGAAGAACTACGGCAATATGAGAGCTGGAATGTGAGTATACACCGAGCATAAGCACACGGAACCATGGCGTGTACAAGGATGATTCCATAAGAACGGACCAGTTTATGTCATCATCGTTGCAGCAATAGAAGAAATATCCTGACTCATCGAAGCAACGCCACATCGTTGTCGAATCATGTTGAAGAGGCAGAGGAAGTGCACAAATCCACCATCGCACACGCCACGAACTGCTGATAATCATAGGATGGACACATGGACGTCCAGGAGAGCAACGCCATCAGTTAAGTTTACCGATCATTTCAGTCTGTGAACGAGTCTGAAGAGCCTCCATAACAACTCGGGCACCGTTTCCGGAGAAGCGAGGCAGTAACGAGCGCGGACGATCCGTGGGAAAATATCTCGAACATAAAAGGCCGCCCCGGATCTTTCCGGAGACGCGACATCCTTCACAAACGTCAACAACTTGTAATACCTGGTACCATCTCCAATGAACGACCAATCTACGAAGGCGGCATACTCCACCTGACAATGAGAACGTCATAAGCCCTAACTCATCCCATGGCTAAGACTGCACTTTGACTTCCTTTTGTTCTTCTATTTCACAAGAGCAACTTTCTTTCATCATCATTTAATCAAACAGAAATCGTTGGATGCACATTTTCCGGAGGCATGTAAGCAGCGATTCTGAGCTGCTTCCTTTGTTGATAATTTCTAGGTATAGCCATCTGCGAGTGAAGGATCCACGCTGTGGCAAGCGCCTCAATAGATCGGGAGAAGGCACGAGTCTTGGTGGCTATACTTTCGCCTACCGCTCGGTATGCAAATGCAAGCGCTCGATAGTCCAGCTCAGGATGAATGCATGATTTTCAAAAATGAATCTGCTCTCATCCGTTCTCAAATTCGCGACACCTGTCACCTTTTGATCCGAACAAAATGCCTGCACGTTCAATGATTCAGATCGGAACCGGAGTCCTTCAGCTCCAGTAGCGATTACGAGTTTATTCCTTATTTCTTTCTCTTGGACAAAAGACCTGATAAATCATCCATCACTGGCAGCGAGAGAAGGATACCTTGGGGAGATTCTCTCAGTGTCATTTAAGGTAAGCTTGACTATGATCGTGGCACATTTGTTTTACTCTTTATTGACATGCGCTTTCCAACCTTAGGTTTTATTAATCACTACGGAACGAGGCCCGCATTATTTTCGTACAGCGACTTTCGGACTTTGAAAGTTGAGCAAAAGGATATGCACTTGCATGATGTGGTGAATTCCTGCCATTGTTCGTCCGTGTGGTCTTTCTCAAGGTCAGGGTTAATTAAGGAAGCCAATTTACCAGAAACGCTTCTAATTGTCACTTTCAGTGACCGATCACAGCAGTGTAAGGCGCTAATCTATATCACTTCACAATTCGTGCGATAGGCGCCAATCTATTCGCACGGTTTGCATTCTGTTGCTTAGGCGCTTTGTGCTGTCTAGGCGCTGTGTGCTGCCTTTCGGCTTCTGACTAACTGGTCCTGGAAGGGACGCTCGGTCCCGCAGTATGTCACACAAGCGCCTTGACAAAGGCTCTGGCAACTAAACTTGTGAGATTACACGGCAATCGGGTACTGGGCGTCTATTGGGTCACGAGGCAAGATCATCAGAAGACGTCCGATGCACTACTTAAGCACCCCGAGTTGAAGCGTCTTTCATCGCTTCGCCTCCCATACCTTTGTTTCAAGGATCTAGTTGCCTGCATTCGAGATATCACTGCATCCACGACGTGAACAATAATCGTTCTTAGCGGCCTTATTCACCAACGACGACACATATCGACCCTTTCTGCGTCGAGATATATCAACTAACTTGGCTATTCAGCTGTAAGTTCATTAGTCCTCCCTGTTTTGTTGATGTATGAGCTCCACACAACCTAGATACATCGGTGATTACGAACGGCATTTCCCCCACGATGACCGAGACCAGGCCTGCCTCACACAACATCCTACGAAACATCATCAATAACTTTTCCTTCGACTGCAGAACACTCAAATCCTGTTCCCTCGTTTCGCGTAGCTTCTCCATATGCACCCGTCCCCATCTCTTTCACCTCATACGCGGGATTTCGATCAAGCTCGAGGCATGCTGTTCCGTAGATGCCTTGATCTCTATATCTCCCCATGTACACGCCACCCGGCTATCGAATGATGACCTGTTCAACGTCTACATGCCCCGCATCTTTTCGTCGTTTGTTCATCTGGAACACATCTCCATACTGGGACTCGTGGATTGGTCGTTGCTCAGCGAGGATATGATGAGTGCCTTGAGGAGCCGGGCCGTATCAATTGCTTCCTTGGAGATGTACACGGTCAATATGACAGATGCGCGGTTGTTGCACGGATTTCTCAGATCCTTCCTGGGACTCCGGAGGCTGTGTCTATCGAATATCCGGTGCAAGGCAAACGCGTACTCTGCTGTCAGGATGGACCTTCCGCAGGCAAAACCCCGGCCCAAGGAGATAGCACTATATGGAGGGTCTTTACTCCGAACATTTGTTAATCCCGTTTCTTCGATCTCCTTGGAGCGATTGAGAAAGCTGACTATTAGTGGACTCTTTGTGGAAGATTTCATGAGTTTGGCGCAGGTGATAAATTTGGCGCCGAACCTTCGAGTGTTGCATCTAGGTGGCATGCAGAAAGGTAACTTGTGTATTTCGTGACGAGTGCCTACCTTGGGCTGATTGCAAGAAGATTCTAGGTGGTGCAATCCAAAACCCCTGGATCTTTGGGGTATCGAGGTCGTGTCATTTAACCTATGCGAGGCTGACCAGTCGTTGGGACACTATCTCGATCCGAGCCAGGTCTTTGTTTGGTGGATCCACAGTTTTAAGAGTGGAGTCACGTTGCATTCGGTTACTGTGTCTATACAGGTAAATGATACGGATAACGAACTATTCGACGCGCGCTTGTGGAGGTTCTTTGACGTTACTCTCTGTACGCTGACGACGATAGAGCAAGTGCGCGTAGTCATTCGAGGAGAGGAAGGGTCTGCGTTGAAAATGATGATCGAGACTCATTGTAAGGGGTTGACGGGGAAAAGGGTGATGAATATTAGTGTGAATGCGCCGTCACGAAAGAGAAGGACAATTCAGTAGGGAGTGTCGTCATACCTGTGTAGCCATATTTCAGATTTTGATATAGTTTCCTGCTGAGCGCTTGTGAGATCCGATGTTTCCCTTTCTGGGATTGAGTCTAAATTTGATACGGACTTGTATAATCCTACTGAGAAGTCAAGGTTAAGTCGGGGGACGTGTGGTAGGCGTCTAAATGATATGGGGGCGGTATTTGATCATTGCCTGGTAGATTCTAGCATCGCCTTGTTGTGATTGTTCCTCAATTGTTCCTACGAATCTGATCTTACACGAAGCCAGAGCGCTTAGCCGGTGCCGCCGCTTCTTTCAAAGATGATTGATATTGACAGTGATGTGGAGTGGAAATACGCGACGCAGACATCGTTGTGGCGTGCTGTCCCATGCACACACGGTGGTATACACCGCCACAACCAACAAGAACCCGGTAATCATACAGAACACCGTGCTGGAGTGTGCAGAAGGGGTGAGATCATTCATCTTGTAAAATGTTCGTGCTCTAGCGCTTATTTCATTTTTTGGTTCCAAGAACCTGACTCGTTAGAAGTAGTGGATGAGAATACTCCATCGATAGACGCCAAATGAAATGTTTCAATGATGGATTACGATAAGGTCAACAAGATGTATAGAATCCAGTATTAGACAGTGAGCCCATGACGCAGTCACAGATTCCTCGAACGGGCGGGGTATAGTAATGCTGGCGCTTAGTTGTACGGCATGTAGTTTTAGGCTGCGGTGGTATTGACACCTCGGTTCCTGGTGTAAAGGTAGTATGTACTCGATAACCAAAAAAAACTAAAGCCGGCGATTAAGAAGAATGCCATACTAACGCTGCATTGATATGACTCTCCTCATGTATTAATTCGATATAATGATGCTGAAGGAATGTATGGGGGAGACACCTGGGGCTGGGCTAAAGCATATGCTCTGTGGGGTGAGAATATAGCATCGTAGAAGGTGCACATGTGAGAGAAGCAACCGAAAGGAGCATGCTAAAACGAACTGGGATTGATGAGGGAGACTACAGGGTGTGACACTAAGGACCTCATTACAACGCTGCTCCGTTCCTTGTCTTGTAGTGTGATGTCGAAGTAAAATTGTGTCCCTCAACTCGATGTCGTGCGTCGTAGTAGAGTGACAAACCTGCGACTGGGTGGCGGTGGGATCGTGGTAGAAGATTCCTTTTGTTTATCACGTCTTCCATTCATAAATCCTGTCGTTATTACATGCTGCCACTCGCAACCAATGCCAAGCAAAAGAGTCTCGACAAGTTCATTGCGGACATCAAACTAGAAGTCAGGCCCTGTTATCGATTGTCCTGTTTTGCGTAATCTTCCACACTGAATGTAGGCGTATTCATTGCTGCAGATACATATAAGGTAGTGTTTCTCCTGCTCTGCGCCTTTTCTTGACGGAGTGGATGGTGTAGAACGAGCGTGTTAGATATAGGCTGTAACTTGAATATTCAGGGATGCAAACTTAATAGAAGTGTGAAACTTACTTATTAAGTTGTGGTACAGCGAAATGGATTAGATTCTGGATTATTCCTGAAGAACCATAGGTCAAACCACAAGCACTAGGCATAGCTGATTGTATCACAGATGACATTTGTATGCAAACGGCCAAGTACGATCAACAAGTTCTTGGCATAATCGATCTTAATTCCAAGTCCTTGTGACTCGGTCTTAGTAGTGCAAACCCCCCCCCCCCCCCCATGGGAATTTCCTAAAGTGAAAGATATTTTACAGATAAGATAAGATATAAGATAAAATAATATTAATTTCTATATATGTATCTAATTTTCAAATATCTTTCTATATCTAGTATATCTAATGACACATTGACTGATTGCCGATGTGCTGAGGTCACTGTATGAGGGTGAATTTCAAAAATATTTTCTTTTCTTGGTCTAAACTTGTGGCAATTGCCATTATAATTTGAATTAATATCTGCTGAATTGCCAAGGTCACTGTATGAGAGTGAATTTCAAAAATATTTCCATTTCTTGGTCTAAACTTGCAGCACATGCTGCTATAATTTGAATTGTCAAGCCTTCATCAAGTTTGATGGAGGTGCTGATAAAGCATTCATTGAGTTCCATAAAGCTGTTGACATAACCCCCCATTCTAGTTAGATGTTGCTAATTGTAGAGGATTAAAATGGCATACACCTTGGCCTGACACCACTCTTACCAGCACTTCCTCCTCTTAAAAAAAGGGGCAACAAATCATGTGTATCTCAAACCTGGCATTTATTGTGCATACATCTTGCAGGCAGAATGTGGGGCAAATACAGGTGAAGGCAACATCCAGTCCTGACAAAAACTATTATCAAACCATGCCAGTCTAACTACTATCTTTATTATCTCATGTTACTTTTTCTTGAGTGAGCTCCCTTG